>JAGDQP010003736.1:48520-74890 GCA_022664845.1 Lepisma saccharinum
TAATGTTAGTGTTCTATGGAATACTCGATTCATTAAGAAAGAAATAATTACCTAACAACCATAGGTTTCAACGTTCAGTTTAATTTCTCCATGTTCGGTAAGGATCTTTTCTACTGGACAATTTAAATTGCACCTTTCAGCTAATTTCAAATAGTGGTTCGCCTAAAGTAAACATAATGTTTGGTTCCTGTTTTTGGTGTTTGAGGTGCGACTCTCTCAAGTTTATTTTTTTATTTTCTGCTACATACTACAAGAAATCATAAATATCTTTCCAGAACCCAGGACATGTGATAATGTTTTCTGTTAAAGAAAAGAAAATTCCAACCCTTGTTCTTTCACCCACACACTCTCAGAATCACACATCGCCCACTCTACGTCATTTGGTTGGCCTATCTTCTAGGCTTATAGAAAAATCATGTATAATAAAGTCATGTATACATTATATTGCCCACCATAGTACATATTTATAGTATCATCTGCATTGTGTCCGCTCACACATATCATGCCTCCAGGAGATTCGATACTCTACGCACCAGAAAAACAATTAGAAACATTTATTTGAACTGAATTGCTCACTATTTAAGAGAAGCAGTAGCTATTAGATTACATTCGAACTTTCATGTTACACATTTTAAGATATTTTTCACGCATTTTAGTACCTTTTGTGGCTATAGAATCGCAAAATGTAGCATTTCGAGGCATTTACAGTGCTCTATGGCGAAAGTAACTAAACTGCAGTATTATAATTGCTTTTTACATTTTATTTTAATCTTTATACCTGTAATAGTTTGTTGTCCCATAAAATGGGTATCAAATAATAACATGAATATGTTCTCTTTGGTAATCCATAATCAGACAGCCGAATATGAAAGCTTTTCCGGCAGGAATAGGAATTTCGTCAGAATCAACTATAAAAAATCTGCAGCTGTATTATACGTTAATATCTCGGCTTCTAATTGCTGCTTCTAAGTTTTGATTTTCAGTTCTACGGTTCGGGCTATTCCGAAGCGAATGAGCATATTTTCGAGATTCCCTACCTCTGTTTAAGGTAACTAAAATTTATATCACGGAAATTAAAAAAAAAAAAAAAAATCGGGACTTAGGTTCGAGTCCTTCGTTTGATCACACTGAGCCGATTTCAAGTTTCATCGGAAGAATGACAGTATGCTATCTCCAATAAAGTCCTATCACCTCCTGCTTGAAAGAATGCTTCTTATTCCGCAGAAATATGATGGCATAGGGACATAGCTGTCTGAACAGTCCATTAATAAAATTTATAAATTAAGGGATGTAGAGTTATTTGACTTAACAACTTGCTTATAGTAAAACGGAATACTTTTCTTTAAAGGTCAAAATATACCCAGAGGGTTTTATTTTCAATAATAAGTGTTTGGTTTGGTTTGATTTGCATCCCTGCAAATGGATTTTATATCCATCGCATTAAAGTAACTTTTCCTTCGAGAAAAGTTTGTAGGCTACGGCATCACGTATACGGTACTGAAATAGGAACAAAGATCTGAATTTATATGCATAAATCGGAGCAACGAACGCCTTATATTTCGTAAATTGGGTACGAATTTTATCACATATTAGTGAAAACAGCTTGGTTTTTAAGCCTGAGCCTTAGATGCGCAAAGGCCATAAATAAATTCAAATAACTTAGTACTTATTCTTACAATATTGTTATGGGCATAAGTTCATAATATGTGTATTCAGCTTGTTAATTGATTATTTGATTTGTATTTTTTAGTTTATGAACAGCAATATGTTGTTTTGTTCATGTTTTGTAACATAAGGTATCCTATTCATTATTTACAAATGAAATTATGACTTCAGGTCATGAGATAACTACATATGTTTAGATTTGCCGAAATTGTGGACAACAGATGGCAGCAGAGCTATTGCTGAAATAGCGGAGTATTTTTTTTTTAACTATTGCAATATTAGTCTAAAAGAGGTTGTTATAAATGCTTTTGTGTTTGGATAAGCGAATGGTAACAAATTCGATGATGAATGGCAGTTTTGTGCAGTGGAATGACTGTACAGCGGACATGTATACTCAGTAGGCGTTACACGCAGTATAGGAAACGTGTGAAATAAACCCTCTTATATCTTACCTATTCTTTTATTATCTAACTATTCGTGTTGCACCATATTATGACTTTAAGCTCTTTTTGGTGTAACATTGTCTGGTATAACACAACCTCCTGTTAGATGTTTTACGATGGTTACCCGTAGCCCCAATTCCATAGGCAATTTCCATTAGTGGGGCACCCTAACTGCACTACGGAAGCAATCACTAGAACTGGTGTGAACTTTCAAATAGGTCAAAGGAACTCACGGATATATTCATCTATCCTGAGATTTACAAGTAAAGAAGAATATTACGGGCGCCGTCTGTGTCTAGTAATCGACTGGATGTAGTTTATATGTTAAGGAGTCTCTACAGAGTAAATAGTCTATATAGTAAACAGTCTATATAGTAAACCACTCATAACGTAACAATATATTGTTAGCTGTCGGAGCTGGCCTGTGGTCAGTTTATAGGTGCCCCGAGAACATGACTTGCAAAGCTTTCTTTAAAAAAAAAAAAAAAATCGGGACATTCGATAACAATTATACGAGTTGTATGTATAATTTATTATGAAATGCATATATGTTCCAGTAATCACATGATTCTCTGATATTAATTTTATCACCTGGCTGTGTCAAGTCAGTGGAAGAAAATTATTGTCTTCGTCGTAGAGTGTTGTCATATCTAGCCGCTAGTTGAGAACATTTACAGATACCAAACCTGAGAGTAACTTGAGCAGCTGGGTTACTAGATAATAGAACAGAACAGAACAGAACAGAAGGTATGTTAGAAGAATTAAGGGGTCATTCATTCATAGATACCAATCTAAATCCATTCTTCCCAAGATCACAAATCACAAAATTTGAAAAATGCTATGAACATAGGTATTCAGATTAAAGCTACAATGCTTAGTAATGCATTCACCTGGAATAAATTTTACAACTTTCACTCCATATTTTGCTTCTTCAACACGCAGGGCATCACTCCACGAAGATAATGCAGACTTAGTTGCACTATACACGGATAATCCTGGCAGAGCAGCCATTGAGCAGTGACTGGATACTGTAATTATTCGACCTGAAAATAACAACATTCATGTTAGATGTTAGATTTAATTTCTGATAAAATGCGTATGAATGATTGATGCATGAAATTTAGATAAAATATCTATGTCAATATTATGAATGAGGATTATGACTGATAGATTGATTGTTGTTATTCTATTAATGTTCGTATCGTAACGACAATTACAATTGTGATTAAACCTTACTTACTTACTTACTTAGTCTTTGGCTTACGGAACTCGCAAGTTCATAATCGTGATCTATCGGGATCTATCCTGGGCAAGTTCAAGCCAGTTTTCATCACAAACACCTACTTCTCGAAGATTCCTTCTAATATTGGGTCCCAATGTCGTCTCGGTCTTCTCAACGATCTCTTTTCCTCCGATCTTTCAACCAAGATGGAATATAATCCTCGTTTGTCTCCCATCCGAGCTACATGGCCATCTTAGTCGTCATGATTTCATTATTCTTAAAACATTGGGTGAGTCGTACAGTCCGTGAAGTTCTTCATTATGCAGTCTCCTCGATTCTCCAGTCATCTCTTCCCGTTTCGGCCCATACATCTTTCTCAAAACTATTTTCAAACACGAAATTATGTTCGTCTGCTAGGGTCGTACTCCAACTTGCGCAACCGTAAAGATAACAGTTCTGCATATTTTCAGTTTCAACTTCCTTGATATTAATCGCGAGGTTAGGAGTTTCTGGGCTGAATAGAAACATGCGTTCCCTGATACTGAACGACTAAACGACGGTGATTGAACTAAACGACCTTGGTTTGATCCAACCGTTTGAAACAGGATCTTGGTTTGATACACCCGTTTGAGGTAGGATACATGCACACACGCTTTCAAACCAATAACTTCCAACCGGGTCTGTACAGAGAGAATATTTAAAGCTAAATAATAATATTTAGTGTCAGAGCTGTTTGCGCAACTTCTATTATTTATAAAGTAACCAAAAATGTTTTTGTCGCTCTAGAGCAGTGATAAACAAAGAGCAATACAGTGGACGGTACGTGCCTTTAGGTTTCGAAGTAAGCTCCATCAGCATCGAACACCTTTTGACAACGTTCCTGCAGCTGCACAATATCCTGGTGGTAAAAGTCGGCGGTCTTCGAGGCAAAGAAGTCCGTAATTGCGTTCCGCAGGTGACCCTTATTAGCGAAGGATCTTCCACGGAGGTAGCTGTCGGAGGAATGAAACAGGTGGTTATCTGTTGGCGCAAGGTCCGCTGAATATGGTGCATGGCACAGTGTCTCCCCGCCAAGTTTGTCTCCAAGCTGTCGCTAAGACAGGAAAATATTTTTCATTTTTTTTTCTCATTTTTATTTCTTGGTAAGTTTCATATGTAATAATACTGTGAAATGAAATATTTTGAATGTACAGGAATTAAATGTAAATTAGTTTGTAAGAAAAACCTGGCCAGGTACATATAATATTTTCTAAGGTTGTATGAATAATGTATATTTCTATGTTAATCCCTTTCTGATTTGTACTGGACAATTGTTAATGTTTGTGTATGATAATCAATATGTAATATTTATGTAATCATTGTATCATGTTTCAAAATGTAATGATTTCTATTTTTCTTATATGTATTGGAAAGCAAAAACAGGGAATAGCTGGACAGGATATCTTCCTCACACGTGGTCCGCCAAAGCAGAAGAGGTCAGGAACTTCTTTTTTCTTTCTTTCTTTATCTTTTTTTGTTGTTTGCTCTCGTGGCCACCATGAAAGCGCATTGGGGGGTCTCCTTCGCATTTGGCATAGCCGAGGTTATATAAGGAGAGTCGAGATCTTGCGTAAGTAGTGGAAGGTGGAAGCGAGTGGAGTCGAAGTCAAATCGTGACGCGGAATGTAGTTGCAAAACCGTATAGACCGAGATAGGTGTAACTGCTCGATATGCAGAATACTGCTAAGTTTATTCTTTCTAAGCTAAGGAAGTTAGCATTGCTGGTGCGTCGGAATGCCGGCTATTGATTAGAAATTAATCTCGGCGAATCTTTGCTGTCATACGATTCTTATATTTAGCTCGTGAGTGTGAGTGAAGTGACCGCTGGATGGAGCATCTGAGGTAATTATATGTTTGGTTTTTATCGCCAAATTGAGTATAACTATGTTCAATTTTGGGGGGATGTGCATTCTAGCATTTCAACTTCAGAGACGGCGCACACAGCGATGATTTTGGGCAAATTTATGAATTTTGTATACTTTTATGTGAGAGCAAATTTTCAAATTTAAGTTCCTCCCATGGGAAGATTTTGGGAAGTCACAAACGTGGGATGTGGCTGTTTAAATTTTTGGATTGGGTGAAAAGATTGGAGGAAATCGAGATGTCCGCTGGATATCAGTCATAATTATAGCGTTATAGTGAGTTACATTGAATTTTGACGAGTTTTGACCTCCAATCTAACTTCAATTTGAGTTATGTCTTTTCTGTTAACTTGACGAAGCTAGGAAAAGATGGCCCTTGATCAATAAGTAAATCTTCTTGAAAAGTAGAATCTTAAGTAAGAAAACATTCCTGCTTGTTTAAGGGTTACAGCAACCACAAGCATTTGTTGATTCAGTGAGTTTGTTATAAGTCAATAGCCCTCCCTAGATAAAATATTGAAAGGTTTTATCGCCTTAAAGTTAGAAAAAATTAAGGAACAGTAATAGTGGAAGTGATTGTGTGACAGTTGAACTGAGTGAATGTGTCAGGGAAAGGAGGTGATTACGAGTGTGGTAATTATATATATATATATATATTGGTATTGAATAAGACTGTCCTGTACAGCTATCCTTAGATTGTCGGGCAGCAAGGTAGCTCGTAAGCCTCGAAAGGTGTAAAATGGTTTTACAAGGTAATTCCTCCATGGCTGCTACTAGACCGGGGGAATATAGCGGAGAATAGCTTCGCAGAGAGTCTCTCAGGGATTTTTTATTTTTGTACGTATTACCGGAGAGACGAGGTAATTGTCTCAGAGGACCTGATAAAAAGGCCAGGGGAAAGTGTGTATTTATGTGGTATATCTTATTTGTGTTGTGTGAGTGTTCCCTGACAACTTGTGAGAGGAGAGAATTAGATGTATGTGAGTGTTTTGAAATTCTAGAGACTGATAGGGCCTGACGTGTTTATCGCACGTTGGAGAAAATTTAAAGTGCCAAGATCTTGCAAATAATTTAGACAATTTTCCTTTCGTCAGTGCTTAACAAGTACTGAAGAATTTATTGAAGCCGTGAGTTTTTATTTCCAGTCGGGATAAAGAGGGGTTCGGCTCGCCCCTGAGGTTTGGTAATTTCGTGATAGCCAACTTACTCTTTAAAAAGTACGATCCGAAAGAGTGAAAGATGGACTGGGCGAATCTGAAGTGACTGAGGGAAAGGTAAGCTAACTGTTCGTAAAATTGATTATTCTTGTGACTCGAGATTGAGGGCGTCAAAGCAAGTATACAGCGTACAAAGTTCAGCATTAAATAACGAAATCTTTCTTTATTATACTCTGCTTTAAAAGACGATTGATAAGATCTTGTGAATAAACTGCCAGTTATTTCCCAACAGGCTGTTGTGTTATTTTTTGACCAAGTACCCCAGGTATGCTATATCTGTTGATTGGAGAGTTATCTTTAAGGCAATTCTAGGCTCGGAGACGGATGGAGACAAAAGTCTCGCCACCGAGTTAATTTTTTTGGGTCGGAACCTTACGAATTCTGGGGGTGAGAGTTGAAGATAATGTTCTTAATTCCAGGAGAGAATTGGCACGAGACAAAGCAGAAAATCAGGTTTTGAATACAATTAAAATTTCTGAAGCGAAATTTTGTCTTGTGCGGTTGGACTTCGTTTTACCTTCCGAGATTCTAATAATATCCGGGTTGTTAAAAAGGGACGTAGGGTACGAGACAAGTTGCTGAAGGGTCTTCCGTATCCTCTTTGCCACATGTGGCTCGGCAGTGTCGTTGAGAAACAGCACACCCTTGCGATTCACCAATGCCGGATCCTTCTGCCGCAATGCAGGTGAACCATTTGCACTGCTGTGCGTAGAGGTCAGCAGTGATCGTCTGACCAGGTGGAAGTAGCTGGCGACAAGTCCACCATACAGAGAGCATAACTTTTCGTGGGTGCAGAGATGGTCTTGAGGTGTGAGAAACAGGGTCATGTGGCGACAACCAATGTCTGGAACGCTTGGGAGTGTCATAGAGGACCCACTTTTCGTCACCAGTGAGCAAGCGATCAAATATGGGTGTGCTAACGTGCGCAAGTGAGTGAGCGAGGACAAACAGACTCTCACTCGTTCTTCCTTGTTGGCTGCCGACAATGTGTGGGGTGCACACTTGCTTAACCCGCATGAATTCCCTATCCCATGCAGGCGCAGTCTGGCAGTTTCAGCGGAAACATAGAACCTTTCTGCAAGTTCCTCACACGTTAGACCACTGTCCTCCTTCATGGCTGCTTTCAGGGCCTCGCCATCCAACACATGTGGTCGTCCACTGCAAGGTTCATCAGCAAGGCTCCCGAACGGAATTCCCGGAACCAATGCCTGGCGGTGCGTTCATTCAGGGCATTCTCAGCAAATGCCAGACATATCTGGCGACTTGATGCGGCAGCTGATAACCTTAAACTGACTTGTATAACCTGACTTGTATAACCTTAAAGTTATAAAACAAACATACGCGAACAAGCTGCTTCGATACCTCCATTTCTCTTTTACACTGGACGGGCTATGACTGCTGTGTGTGAGCACCGTGCCAGTATTATTAGTGAAGGTCGATGATCAGACTAACTCCCGATCGCTTGGCAGGCACGTACATCATTTCTTTTCTGTGAGCGCATGGTTAATAGGACGTCAAAAACGGCAAAAAAATTGGTTACCTTATTATACGACACACGAATATTTAACGTAAAACAACAATAAAGAGCTGCAAATTAAAGAACAAAAACCTACAGTACTAGCGATATTCTAGACAAGCTGATTGCTTTATTTAGAGACGGAAAATGCATCTGTATGACACTGGTGGTGCCATGGCAACACCAATTAATGTGCAGTAGTTTTATTTTTCAAAATAAAATTAATTTATATACAGGGTGGACATAAAATAATTGTCAAAATTCTAGGAGTTGTCAAATCATTGACAAAAGGGTTTTCATCGAAATAAAAAAATGCTTCTGTAATTTGTCGATTTCCGCTTAGTTTTGGAGCTACAGGCTGCCGAAAGCGTGGAAAATGAACATTAGAGCTTGATATTTCAATTACCATTAACAGTAGAACTGCGGGGGCAAGGTACGCTTAAAGACTTCTAACCTGCTCTATCCATACGAAAGAAACTCCTTATAACTTTACATGGAGCAGATAGAAAATAGTGATCTTAGTGTCAAACATGTTTTTGGGTATGCTGAATCGAAATATGTAGTTTGCTACTTAGCAATTTTAATTTATGTTACGATAAGAAATATTGAGGGTACCCTTGATCAATAAAAAAATTTATTCAGTTCCAAGCTTGTTCTTTATTCATATTCTATATTAGCAGAGAATCCAGGAAAGTAAATCCGAACAAGCATGATATAGTATTACCATAGTAAAGATTATTACAATATTTATCCAAGCATTGTTGAATCACAATTGCTTTATACAATATAATACACATATCCCTAACAATCACCCCCCCGCCGCCTGCCAAAAAAAAATGAAAACTAGCCCTTCTGGAAATATTTCATAATAAGCGTCGCATCTCTCTCAACAGCTTTAGCTAAATCCTTCTGCAGCCATTCTATCCAAATCTTCTTTCTTGGAGCCAAATGTATATCATTCATATACATATAACCACTTGGTTATTATTGTTTTGAGCTATAGTTCGGTGGGGTCCAATTTAAGTTGCAATTCACCTACAGACTAAGGTGGTTGAACAAAGTCAATCACTGACGCCTTCCGTGTACTGACGCCAATGTCAATATTCCTACCTGTTTTTTTAGCAGTACTACGGGTCCCGAGCAGGAATCGTTGACGGCGGAAGCTGCCGCATTAATGAAGAATCCTCAATGTGGATGTCGTTCGAAGTGGGTGGTTCAATTATGTATACAGACAGCAATACGTCAATGTGAGGTTTCTGATATTCTAATCTGCAATGGTTGTTTCTATCATAAAAGTGAAGTTTCAGACCATGTTTGTTTAGGATACAAGTACGGAACCATTCCATTGCCGGAAGACAAAATAATTCAATTTTTAAACGAACGTACTCGTAAAGTATTAACGGACAGTGAAAATACTGACGCATTGTTTTGTGTGTATAAAGAAACGCATCCTCGAGGTGACTATCTGAAACCAAAGTTAGAATATGGCCTTCGTTAACAGGAATATTAAAAAGAGTATTTTTTAATTATTTTTTCCATAATTATATAATAAGGCCCTTATACTCTGCTATCGTAGCCTTGTGTGCTATATTAGCTTAAATCGAGCTCGTAGCCTTTTATAAAATGTAGCTATAATAACCAAAACTAATACGCTGTGTTCTTAGCAAATATACCACCGTAGCTGGGGGAAATAGTCTTCTTTAACCTCCTATTGCATGTTCCATAGGTTAGCTCGAGAACAGCCTTTAAGATACGACGCCTTGTTCTTTAGCAAATATACCACGGGGCTAGGGGGTAATATAACGCCAGAGTGTAATCTCCTATTAAATGTTCTGTAGGCTATGTTCTTCAGGGTGCTTCGTAGCCCTTTATGAACTGGTCCATGTTCTTTAGCAGATATACCACGGGTGCTGGGGGTAATAGAGCGCTAGATTACAACCTCCTATTGCATGTTCTATAGCTTAGCTCGAGCACGCGGCTCAGGGTTTTATAATTTGGCTCGTAGTCTTTTATAAATTGAATTAAATTCTGATTAAATGCAAAAGACGCTCAGGAGGCGCCATTCTACTTAGGGAAAATAGTCTACTACAACCTTCCATTGCATGTTGTATAGGTTAGCTCGAGCATGCGGCTCAGAGAGGAGGGGGAGGGGATCAAAAGAATTCAATGTCACTACCACGAGGGTATCATGTATTCTGTGGCTTAGGTTGGGGTGCGAAAAAATGTGTTCATAGACTTTTATGCCATGTTAATTATGGATTGGAAAAAAGAGGTCTTACTCTTTTACTAAATAATACTGCTTTTTTACAATTAAAAATAAGGTTCATAAAAGAGAATAAAAAGTATCTAAATCTAGTCCCCCAAAAGGAACCAAATCTGGTTCCAAAATTTGAACCAAAGGTGCCCATAACTCGCCCAAGTATCGCCATTCTACTCACAGTTTATTAAAAAGTCTCGTCATGTACCTATCAACGACGACGTTGAAACTTTAGATGATAGAGCAAGAGCCACAGAGATCAGGAAGAAATATTTAGAACAGGGCTGTGGCGTAAAGCTTGTTGAAATTTATTAATATCAAGGGGTTGAAAAAGTTAAAAAATTTAAGACGTTCAAGGTTTCATTAAAATATAATGCATGGATCTCGAGGAACCTTAATCCCTAAAGACGCATTTAAAAGTGATCACACAGAATGTTTTCGTTCGTACTATAATTGTAAAGAAGAAGAAACCATTCTTTATGTCGATATTACTTTCCTATATTAGTGGATAATGGCAAAGAGAGTTCTACCAACAAGCAAGTCTATTACCCACGGAGCAAAGCTTGTTCGAAGTCCGAAAATTTCCATTGTCTCATTTATTGTAAAGTTTTACCTCCACAGAATTTGGCTATCCCAATCTTGCCATTCAACGCAAACGGACGACTTATATTCGGTTTATGTCGTAGTTGTGTAGAAGATGTGAATTCAGGAGAGTGTTACCACACTACTGAGGAACAACACTGTTTCAAAGGTACATTCTGCAGCCCAGAATTATATGAGGCTATCCAAAACAGATATCAGGTTCTTGACACTTACGAAATTTATGAGTTTAGCTGATTATTTCAAGTTAGCGTGAATAATTTCCTTTAAATGAAACAACAAGTAAGTTTCTTTCTCTCTTATTGTACCACCGAAGAGAAAAAGTATGCACATATTGAGGATTATGCAAGGCACGAGAACATAAAACTCAAGTATGATAAAATTACTCGTAATTCTGGCCCGCAATATGTCGCAAAATTATTTTTGAATTCTCTGTTTGGGAAGTGGGGACAGAGAACAGATTTATTCCAAACCATAATTGTTAGTAATGCTTAAACATTTTTAGAAATTGTTCGAGCACCCCACTTGAAGATCCTGAGTGTTGTTCCATTAGGACAAAGTAGACTCGTGATAACATACAATGGTTTGGAGAACAATAATAAACCCTATCCGTTCTCCAACTTACCCTTAGTTTCTTTTATATCCTCATGGGGTACATTAAGCCTATTTTAACTTATGCAACAAGTAGGCATTGAAAATTTATTTTATGGCGACACCGGTTCATTATTTTATGTACAAAATAGAAACCAGCCCCCGTAGTTGCTATTGGAAACTACTTGGGCGATCTCGCAAAGGAAATGAAAGACGGGCGGAAAATTGTTATTTTTTTAAAGTTATTATTTTAAAGAACTTGAAGTAGAAACGGGCAAAATTGAATGTGAATACAAAATTAGGGGAATGACATTAAGTGCACGAGCTTGCAAAATCGTTTTGATCATTTTTATAATTTCGTGAAACATAAATATGAAAGAAAGCAATTATTCAACCCAAAGGGTATCCTTAAGAAAAAAGATTTCCAAATTATATCCAGAGATGAATACAAAACTCATCAAAATGTTAATGGTAAACATAAACTTAAAAAGCCCGATAACGAAGAGGATTTTCATACTGTTCCATATCGTCACAAAAGGCAAAGAACATGTGAACTTTTCTCTCCTTCGTACATCAACTATGAAGGTATAAAATGGACATGATTCTTTGACAGACACTCATTTAACATTAAGATGTTAGCCTTAAACGTCCAGCTACTATTCTCGTGCTGGCAAGACGTGTTTCGTTACCAAGTTACTATTACATAGGGATCAAATGTTTTCAATCCACTTTAATGAAATTGTTTGGTGTTATGGTGCAGTATTTCCAAAGTTAAGTGAAAATCATGATATTTGGTTTGTTTATGAAACCCCTAATGTCAATTCGTTTGAAATCCAGGAATACTCTGTACTGATCTTCGATGATCTTATGACAAACAGATGGAGACGTACAAAAAATATTTACAAAATTTTCGCATCATAAATATTTAACTGTTATATTTATTGTGCAAAATTTATTTTCAAAGGGAAACCATGCACGTGACGTTTCGTTAAATGATCATTGTATTGTAGCATTTAAAAATTTGATAGACAAGTAACAAATACAATATTTAGCCAGACAAAATCATGCCTCAAAACATTAAGGGTGAAGTAGAAGTGTTTATAAAAGTTACAAGTCAACCACATTCATATTTACTATTAGAGTTAACTCAGGCGGAATCAAGCATGTGTATAAACATGTAAAGGATATGAACACACACATTTTCATCAGTTGACATCGAGATTTCGAGTATTGGGTAAAATTTCAAAGAGCTCCAGCCTCTTTGTAAATGCAAAGAGAAAAGGCGAAAATTATTAATTCAAAGTGCTTCAGGGGGTCTCATACCAACCGTAGCAAGACTATTTAACATACAATAAATGGAAGTATTAGTTTGTCACCTCGTAAGAAACAAAGATTACGTCGTCATAGAAAGACACTACGTGCACTACCTCTTAAACTATCAAGTTTCAAAACAAACGTAAACTTTTAATTCAAAAGGGTGGTGCGTTATTACCCTTATTATTAGGGCCTACTCTAAGTGCTGTCACTGGTAGTTAAATTAGTCGTTAACATGACATCTCAATTTCAAAAATTGATAACTGCACCTGAAAATGATGTTGCTTTAATGGTATCTTCCATGAAATCAGCAATCTCAAGATTAGAAAATGAAATGAATCAAATTTTAAATCGAAGTGATCTCTCTGCGAATGGAAAACGTAGCAAAAAGATATAGAAAATAAGTCTCGGTCTCAAAACCCCATAGTATTACCCCTTATAGATTCCCAACCACCATCTCCCTTGCGAATGATACACCATATATTGAGTTCGGTACCAAAATCACTTAGTAGGAAAACACGAGTATTATTAAATCTCATGCAAGCATCGTATTGTATCAGTTGGGATCCTACTGGTATCAATTGATCAACAAGTACTTCGAGGTTCAAACATTATTGATCTCGTACATGAAGTGATTAGAAAACGAACACCTAAAATCTATATGAAATTACAGAATTTAAACAGTTTCTTCAGGAAATTAATTTCCCTTAAGAATTAATTAATTTTCAGTTTGGAGCTGGCCGAGTAGTTAGACAACCGAAATCTATATAGCGAACTGTCAAAAACCGTACCCGTAAAATATATTGAAGAATTATAAAGAATACAAGTTCTAATGACATTAAGTAAAAACTATTACACTTATGCTGATGCTGATTCTCTAGCTAGTATTTGAAATCTAAAGACGAGGACAGGTCGATCTGAGAAAAAAGTTCGGAAATGGTTAGCCTCGCAAGATACATATACTTTACATGCTCCCGTACAGAAAACTTTCCGTGGAAACAATATTATGTGAATGCACCGAATGAATTATTTCAAATAGATTTAGCAGACATCCAAGATGTTTCAAAATATAATGACGGATAAAGATATATTTTATGTTCCATTGATGTTTTAGTCTATATGCAACTTGTATTCCTGATAAAAAACAAAACGGGTTCTGTTATGGTAATAGCAATTCCATCAATATTTAAAGAGAGGAAATTTCTTTATTGCATTGTCAAACCGATTTAGGAAGTGAATTCTACAATCATCTAAAATGTGTTTTCCAAGAATATCAAGTAAATCATTACAGTGTACATTCAGAAATGATAGCAGTATTAGTTGAACGTTTAATTTGAACCATTAAACAAAGGATTTATAAATACTTTACAGCCGAAAATTATTTTCGTTACATTGACATTTTACAAGATCTCGTACAGTTATAATCATAGTGTCCACTCTTCGATTAAAATGGCACCTGCAGACGTAAATGATTCTAATGTTAATCAAATTGCAAAACGTTATATGGTAATAAAAGCAATGCTAAACGAAAATGTAAATTTCATCCGGGAGATTATGTTCGTGTAAGTAAATATAAACATAAATTGGAAAAGGGATATTTACCAAAATAGTCGCGAGAAATATTTCTTATGGATTAGTGTTAGAAAAGGAATCCGATCAGAGATGGATTGGTGATACTTTTCGTGGTTTATTTTACAATCAGGAATTACAAAAAAATCTTATAAGAAAACAAATGACATTTTTGATTGAAAAGTATTAAAACGAAGAAATGGGTGGTTATATACTAAATGGCTAGGGTATCCACCAATTATGAATAACTGGGTTCGACAGAAATCTGTTCAGTAATAATCGAGATGTCTATTGAACAAACAGATGAATTTTATGTTACCCTAAGTTCGAATGCGAACACGTATAACTTTGACAATAAAACTTCTTCATATACAACAAAATTTTCTCAAGCACTACACTTGGGTTGTAGGATTAAGTGCATTTTCAATTCCTTGGAGTTTTACAACGTTCAAGATGGAGAAGAAATTATTCTTTTATTAAAGGGAAGAAGAAAGAGTTAACATATCATGCAGAGTCGATAGCAGGATATTATGATTCCATTACTAATATTGCCAATTGTTTTATACAGCAACGAGAAGGTGAACCACCTTTCAAAATTAGTTAAAGAAGTAGGTATCACACACAATGGTGATCTTGATTGGACATAACTTCCTCAAAAGGATCCTCCGGTTGATCCTAGGGAAAAGGGGGATGAGGGTGATACGGTGTTTAACTTCCGATATTATGCTAAGAAAAATTGTTTCTATAAGGTATAGACGCCAACGCAACAAGGAACATATAATAGGAATGATACCACGTTTACAAAACATATTGGGATACAGTACTGATTCTAATATAAAGACACTAACTGTTAGTTTTCATCCAGAGGAAGAAAAATAACGAATGTTTAAAAATGTTACGGGAAAGTTTAGCACCAACCAATCTTGAAAATAACATTCCATCAGCATCAGTATTTGTCTTGATATTGTTAAAGATCAATCGAAAGTACGAAAACTTCATAAAATCAATGTTCACAAATATCAATATTGTAATGTCAAATCATTCGTGTTTGATCGTCCCCACTATGTGAATGTGGAAAAGAGATATTTCGATGCACTTCATGTATACTTAAAAGTCGAACATGCTCATAACTTGCCATTTCAATTTGGAACGTCAAGCATTACACTGCATTTTAAACGATGATGATTTCTGAAAGTACGGATGATAATTTTTACATTACCCTAACTTCTAACGCAAGTACAGAAACATTCTCCAGTAATACTCCATCATATTTTCTAAACATACTGAATCAGCTTATTCGTCTTAATGATTCTTCTTGGGTGTCAGTTTCAAGCGAAATCCATATTCCATTAACATGTTACAATGTACTTGAAGGACAAGATATTATGTGGTTCCATTTAGCCGATGGGAAAGGTGTAAAATATAGAATAACACCAGGATATTATTCTAATGTTTCTAACTTGATCGATGAATTGAATAAAATTACTTCTACCATTAGATTTGAATATTCCAACATTGTACACATTAAAGCTGATCCAATTAATAAGGCATTATATCTTTCTCCTATGCTTGCAGTACAATTAGGTTTTGAACCCAATATTAATCTTTTGAAATTAAAACATTCACACAAAGAACCTTTGTTGGATATTGGATACCCTCAACAAATATGTGTATATACTAACATTATTCAGTCTCAGCTTGTAGGTGATACTAAAGCTCCAGTATTACGTATTGTGGAGATGACTGATAGTTATCATGGTAAAACAAACCATCGCCTATCAAGATGTACATTATTTTCCATAAGCTAAATTAAATTAGACACAATACAAATACTACTAAAGGATCATTCAGGGTGTAATTTGCTATTTGCATCCGAGACATTGACAGTGTCACTTTAAACAATCATGAAAATGAAAACACGAAGCTTGCATACAGGCAGAGGGATACATTACTTTACAGGACCTGTTTATCAGCGCGGTCAGGGAATAGGAAGTTTATTTCGTGGACTGTTTCGTTTTGTTATGCCATTATTTAAACAGGATGCTAAAGCTATAGGTCGTCCAACATTACAAACCGGAATGCAAGTAGCAGAGGATGTATTAGAAAATCGTCCTATTAAAGAATCTTTCAAAACAAGTGTACGTGAAGCAGGATCAGCTTTAAGAACAAATGCTGAAAATAAAGTAAATCAGTTACTCATCGGTAGTGGAAGGAGTAGGGCACGTAAACGTAAAGCTCACGTTCGCGTTGGACCACCAAGAATAAAAAAACGACGTAATACTAAGTTAGTAATAAATATTTTATTTAAATAATCATAATGTCCTTCCTAACACCTGGAAGTAAAGAATGTTGTACCAACCAATTTTATTTGGTTTCTCCCCATGAGACAAACCGCTATTCAGTCTTCACGTACTGTAGAATATCGTCCGATTTCTACACTTACTTTAGAGGGACAAGTAGAATTTCTTGTACCTGGAGATACTGCAGAATATATTCATCCAGCACATTTATATTTATATGTACGTTGTAAAATCACAAAAGGAGATGGCTCCAACTTACAAGTAGCCACAGAAGGACCACCAGCTGTACTAGCTGATGATGTAGCGCCAGTGAATAATTTCTTACACTAATTATTACTGCGATCACCCTTTGTTATTAGGAATAACTAGGAGAACTGCAAATTGTTGGGGGTACTTGCTTAGCTTGCGGAAGTATCTGGGTTCAGATCCTATGAAAATGTAAAACCAAAACTGCATTTTGACATTTTATTATAAAAATAATATGGAATATGAGTTACAAGGAAAATACAGATTATTATGGTATACTTTCGCGACAACCATGCTGAATCTTGAAACTAAACCTACTATTCAAAACTACATAGCGCCCCAACCACATGTCTTGAATTTACTTCTTTTTAGAAATTTACCAGACTTCAGACAAAGATCCATTATATCTATAATGGAAGGAACTTACAATACTTCTATCTTCTATTGTTTACGTTTTTCCCATGATGGTTCAAGTAGCTGGCCTAACCTTAATTAAGTGTTAGGAAGACTGTAGTAGTTATTTGGCTCTACATTATTAGCGGGGGTGAAGGAGGAAATACGACAAACAAAACTCCAATCCAACTGTTATGGAAATTCTACTTAACTGTATATAAACAGACAAACTGCATGCCTAGCAGAGGCTTGCATTACATGATGTCCTGGTCACGAACGACATCCTCGACGATGATGACTACGAATACCACACAATGGCGACCAATTGACATAATTTCGTTGTACTCCAAAGTATTTATTCTCCAAAAAGGACTACTTCCTGGAAAGGATATATGTCTGAATTTGACGTAAAATCATGCCATTGCCTTTGCTACTTTTTATTTCCATATAAGGTATTCATGAGTAAGTCGTATGAGTTGTCTTTATTACTCATCACTTGTTTCCTAAGAGGCAGTTTCCTGTGGAGAAACCAACTGATGCAACGCTTGCATTTGTCATGTTGACCTTTGTTTCATGCTTCCTTATTATTGAAAATTACAAGACGCCTTCAGGGTTCTCTTTGCCTTTTTCCAATGCTTCTTGAAATACGTATTTTAAAGGGAATCCAAAATGTATTAAATTGAATAGGAAGTGCGGGTTGGGATACTTCTGGAATAAGGTTGGGATAATCGGCAGGGCTTGCGAGGTTGGACCCTTAAATCGCAGTATTATTTAATCAAATTGTTGTTTCTATTATCGATAAAATAATCTGATGTTAGGTTTGTCGTGGTATGATCTATTGATCCAGATTAAGGTGGATTATGGTCAGTTCAGAATCTGTACTGATTTGTGTAGCCAAGTCTTTGTGTTCTAAGCTACTAGTCGATTTTATAAAATGTCTGTTGATATGTGTTACTGAAAACTGAGTTCTGTTTTATATGTTGTGCTACGGAGAATTGAGTCTGAATAAAACAACAGTTTTTGCAGTACATTTGGTAACTGTTCGTCACTTGTAGTTAAAGTCGGGAGGAATATGACTAGATATGGGCTATGGTTTTGGATGCAACGCGAAAGTTACTTTAGAGTAAGCTAGAGGTAACGGGCGTGTGAGCTTGTATTGAGCACAGAAGTGCTTCAAATTGAGAAAGTTTACTTTAATACATTTGTTCAACAGAAAAGTATTGGTCCACAAACTCGTAAGTAATTTTACCTAGCCATCCTGGCTGAGGTTTTCTAGAGTTTCCCTCAGTCCCACCAGGCGAATGCTGGGATGGTACCTTAACTCAAAGTCCTGGCAGCTAACTTTCCCATTGTTGTCCCAAGCCTTAGGCCATAGATGCCTGTTAGGCTTAAATAAATTCAAATTTGTAAGTAATTATACTTTCTATCACTCTTCTGCCAGAGCAGGCTTGAGCCATGACTAGTCTCACTATCGTCAATTGTCTGGGTTTGTGGACATTAGTGCTTCTTTGACGAAAACAACAACACTAACAAGGGAACTTTTTTTTGCCGTTCAGCGAGTTTTGACTTCGGACATGTTTTTCGAGTTAGACCTCATTTGAAGCATATAGATATCGAAAATAACACGCATAGATTCGCACTCAGTCATATGCAGTATTTGTGTCCCGAATAAGTCGAGTAGTGTAATTTGAGCGACTTTTAAGCAGTAAAATCAACCTTAAAGGTGAAACTTTATATTAACGAAATGAGTTATCAGATGCATTTCCGTAGGTACTTTTACGTGTAGAACACAAATTTCACCATGACAATGTTCGCAAATTGAATGTTTTTTATACAAACTCCAGTTTATGATCGAAAATGAACAAAATTCCATAGAAAGTAATGCCGTAAAGGAACAACAATACAACTGTGGGAAAGGGTAAGGTGGGCAGGGGATTATAAATACATAAAAAATAATGGTTTCTAATAATGAAAAATAAAAGAAAGTGAAGTCTGTTTAGATTGAAAAACAATTCAGTATGCTTATTTTCATTTTTAGAACTTGTTAATTCACTATAATTAGTATTATTGTTTAACTGTTTCATTTTAAAGTTCAATTTCGAATATTTATAAAAAATATCAAATCAGTTGCGTTTTCTTGTGCTTACCACAGTTATTTAAAATATTTAACTTTCAAAAAATAAATAGTAAGCATGTATGTTAAATAAGATGTTTGAAACAAATATAAGATGTGACATGACAGACGAGAATTTTTTTTTCGTAAGTATTTTGAAAAATGTTTACTGTTCTAATTATTCATTATAATTTTAGTTTCTAATGTAGTTAAGATAATATTTGTATGGTAAGGGGTATTGAAAATGTACGTAAACGAAGAGAGCGCAGAAGAAGCGAGAGTGTTGCAATTTTGTTCAGGAATTACACACCAAAGAGAAGATGGGATGAAAAAATGTACGTACGAAAGTAAAAATTCAAATTGTATTATTTAAAATGTCCGCATTAAATAACCATGTAGTCGATCAGTGGTTTAGCGATTGCAAGCGCCCTGGACCCCCCAAAAGGTATTAGAAACCATTAATTTTTTTGTATTTATAATCCCCTGCCTAACTTCCCCTTTCCCACAGTTGTATTGTTGTTCCTTTACGGCATTACTTTCTATGGAATTTTGTTCATTTTCGATCATAAACTGGAGTTTGTATAAAAAACATTCAATTTGCGAACATTGTCATCATGAAATTTGTGTTCTACACGTAAACGTACCTACGGAAATGCATCTGGTAACTCATTTCGTTAATATAAAGTTTCACCTTTAAGGTTGATTTTATTGCTTAATAGTCGCTCAAATTACACAACTCAACTTATTCGGGACACAAATATATGACAGAGTGCGTGTCTGTGCGTGTAATTTTCGGTTTCTATATGATTCAAATAAGGTTCGAAGTCAAAATTTGCTGAACAGCAAAAATAGTTCTCTTGTAAGTTTTAGTTAAACACAATATCCGTGTATGTTTGGTCTTCGTTTGGAACTTACCTGGAGCACGGAGAATGGTAAATAAATGGAACAGTGACTAGAAGATGACAGAGAGCACACTTTTATGGATAGTTACAAAGTAAGAACTTCAATGTCTAAATTACTTTGGACATCATTTTCGATAACCCATGATTGCAGTATGTCAAAGCTTACGAAACATAGTTGTGTGCCTAAAACAGCAAGTAAACTAAAAGTGAAATAATAAAATGTTAGTGATGTTGTTCAAATTAAAGCGAACTTGAATTTCGGTAGTTGTATTCTGTACACTTACATGAAAATAAACAATACGTTAAAACATATTTCCGTTACTATTGACGCATTAAGGCAGGCAATGATACGCACAGCTTTTACTATTCCCTATATCCGGTGTAAAATTTACGTATGAAACGTATATTTTTTTAAAAGCAAAACTTGCAAGACCAAGACCAGGGATACCGATGCAAGACCAAGACCAAGACCAAGACCGCTTCGGTCTTGGTCTTGGTCTTGCTTTTGCTCATCACTACTCAGCATAACAATGTCGCATCCAACGTTTGGCAACATCGCAGGTGAATGACCTCTGTCACGTGATGAGGATTTCCAGACACCATCTTGGATTACGTCATCACTTTTTCCCGCCAAATTTACCTCACAATCTTGTAGAAACACGTCTTAGGTCACCTCAACCTACCCCCAAGGCCACGTCACCACTTTCTCCATACAAAATACTACCGTAATCTTCTACGAACATCTCGACTACGGGGCGCTTGCCCCTGCCATCTAAGCAGCTCGCAATTTTCCGTCGTTTCCGGAGTACTTCTATTTTCCTGTGGTGGCCATGTTGCAAGATGGCTGCCATAAGGGTATAAGATAAAACGTGGAATGGACCTACATGGAGAATTGTTTCGAACCCATTACTCTTTCATTATGCAGTTTCATATTTGTATCACGAAGTGCACGATTCCTTCAAAATTTTGGGTTATGCGCTCCACTATAACCAATAATTAACGGGAGGTGTCTGACGCACGGAGATTAGTAGGAGCAATTCTGTGAACATTCTGTCGCACAGCAACTCGTGAAACAAGCGGGAGAGCGTTAGCTTACTATGCGAGAGTCCGTGGTTCCAGTCCTGGCCATGATATTTATCTTGTATTTTCTTTAGTACATATGCAAATCCTATGTTTTACAATAAGCTTTGGACATGTAAAAATTGAATGTTACTGTTTTGTAACTTTCAGTCTCATTAGAAGAATCGTCTTTATTATAGTGGGCGTGTTTCGGCCTCGAGGGCCGCTCTTACAACCAACCCATGCCAATACATAAAATATATACATAGTGATACACAAATCAAAACATTACATAGAAGTATTTAGTAGCTAAATAGCTATACTTATGTATATATATAAAAAAAAGAAAATTTATCTGGAAATGAAGTAGCTATTATGAATTAATACTTGATCAATGCAACTTATATGTAAAAGCATAATACACAATGAGTACCAAATATATATATAGATAAGCTATGAATGGCTATAAATAATATAATGAAGGAAATAAATAAAAAAACACGTATTATAATGCGCATAAAAAAACAGTAATTAAGATGACGAAGTGGTACACTTAAATAAAAAGGAATATACAAAGAAAAGAATAGCAAAATTGAAAGTTAATAATGAAAAGTTTAATTGTTTTCTACCTTTGCGTAATGCGTCAACTTGTATTGAAATAGCTCAGCAGCTGTGCAAGAGATCATTGTTTGGACAGAAGATGCGATTCTAAATTCTTTTTGAAAGTTTGAAACGTTTGGTTTGCTGTCAGTGACCTTGGTAGTTTATTCCATTCTTTTATGGTTGCTATGAGAAAAGATTTACTATACAATGTAGTTTTGTGAATCGGGATAGTGAGGTGTGTATTATGTCTTAAATTAGTTTGCTTCTTTGATTTTATGTATGGTCGAATTTTGTCGTATATATATGTTGGTGCTTTTTGTATGAGGATTTTTTGAAAGAATGCTAAGCCAAGATATTTTCTTCTATTTTCTACATTTAACCACCTAAGTCTTTTGAGATAAGGGGATATGTGTTCTCCTCTCTTTACATTGAAAATAAATCTGACGCTACTGTTTTGAATTTTCTGCAGCTTATAATTTAAAATATTACTTAAGTTATTGTAGACCAAGCAACCATAGTCTATATTAGGCATAATAAGCGTTTTGACCAAATGAGCCTTCGTTTCTGAGTTTAAAATATGTTTGAGAGGATGAAGGCATTTCAATTTGGAAATTGAATTTTTTACTGTATGTTTAACATGCGCATTCCAATTTAAGTTTGAATCAAAGATTACACCTAGATTTTTTGTAGTACTGGTTTGTTGAATTGGTATATTGTTGATCGTGGGGAAGTCTAGGTTCAGTTCTTCAATTTTCTTTACGTTGGCTGGGCTGCCAATTAACAGCATAAATGATTTGGAGGCATTTAAAGTTAAACCATTATTTTCTGACCAAGAAACTATGGAATCCAAATCTCCCTGTAGCACTTGTAACTGTGATTTGCACTCTTTAATCGTACTTTGTATATATATATTTGAGTATCATCAGCGTACTGATGATATTGGCATTGGGCTAATGCCTCATTGAAATCTTTAACATATATTGTGTACAAAATTGGACCTAAAATACTACCTTGTGGAACTCCTTGACTAATTTGAAGCCACTGCGATATTATTGGAGAATCATTAGCATTAATTTTCACACATTGTTGTCTATTCTGCAAATATGACTGGAACCAGTTAAAGGCATTTCCACCTATACCATAGGATTTTAATTTTTCTAAGAGAAGAGTATGATTGATGGAATCAAATGCTTTACTATAATCGAGAAGCACCAAAAATGTTACTTTTCCCTGATCTATTGCCTTGGTTAGGTCATCTACAACATTTACAAGTGCCGTTGTTGTACTGTGCTGTTTCCTAAAACCTGACTGGTGAGGAGAAACGTGGCCCGAGAGAGTTAAATAATGCACAAGTTGGTCTTTAACTATTCGCTCAATTACTTTGGACATGATCGGGAGAACACTTATAGGTCTGAGGTTTTGTACGCTTATAGAGTTAGAAGTTTTCGGAACGGGGGTAACCACAGCCTTTTTCCAGTCGGTTGGGAAAGTACCTTGTAAAAGCGAACAATTAATTATATGAGTAAGACTAGTCAAACAGTACGGTATACAGAGTTTCAACATCTTTAAATCAATTCCGTCATGACCCCTTGCATTTGATTTTATTTGGTTAATTGCTTTTAATATCTCAAGTTCATTAACATTTTTAAAGGTGAAGTGTTCTACTATTTTTTTCTTTCGATATGAGTTGATTAATCGCTCTATTTTACTTACATTGGTTAGCTGGTTAGCTGAATTTACAAAATATTGATTAATAGAATCCGCGTTTAGAAGGCATGATGGCAAACTGATTTTACGTTTGTTAGATATAAGCCCCTCCCTTTCCAATGTCTTCCATAATACTCTAGAATTCTTAATATTTTTGTTTATATTATGATTATAGTAATGGAATTTGGCGTTACGAATAACCTTTTTTGACCTGTTTTTAAAATATTTGTATGACAGCAATGCGTCTTTATCACCCGTGTTAATATATCTACTATGATAATAGTTTCGTAGAGTCCAAAATTCTCTTACCTCTTCCGTGATCCATGGGGCAGGAGGTTTTGTTACCCTAATTTTTCTGATTGGGAAGTGTTTATTTGTTAACATTAAAATGTTGTTATTTAGTTTGAATAAGGCTGCATTCACGTCATTGTTCATAATTGTTTGGTTCCATGAAATATTTTCCGCATCTTTGTGAAATTCATCTTCTACAAAATTCTTGAAATTCCTAATCTCTAAAATTTTGTGGTATTTTTTCTTTACTTTTATTCCGAGTATGGCATAAACTAGATTGTGGTCAGACATTCCAGGCATAGAACTTTGATCTTCATGTATTACTTTGAGGTGCTCCGAACAAATTATAACGTCTATTAAAGTTTTGGATGTTGGTGTAATCCTGGTTGGCTTAGTAACAATTTGTTTACCGTGTGCTTCGTACATGATGTCAAGGAGAAACTTCGCGTTCGATTCTGACGGTTTGAGGAGATTAACGTTAAGGTCACCCATGCAAATATAGTAATTTTTTTCTTTTTTTGAAGCATTCTTTTCTATGCTTCATTTATTTAAAATCTGCTAATTTGCCATAGTACAATTGTAAGTTCACACAAAGAACAGAAACAGTATAAAAATAAGAATAAATATACGGTTGCAATATACATGCGGAATAATAATAATAATAATTATTATTATTATTATTGATTGATTGATTGATTTTGTAAATGTAATGCAACAGCTTATTTTTTTTATTTTCATATTGTTACTGTTTTTTATTGAAAATTGAATTGAAAATGGCTTTGTTAGAGCGGGCGAGGTTCAGCAGGAGGCTGCTCTACCACCTAACCCTTGTCAAGAAGAATACATAATTAAAAATACAACACATCAAAATTTGACGAAATACAAGATAAACACTTCAGTTACAAATAAAGAAAAATTACAGAGATACAAAATCAGTAAAATAATGTGGATTAAACAAAAAAAAAAACAAAAAAAAAACATACACACTCACAATAAAACACCATTACAAATTACAAGTAATAATTGTGTTAATGAGCACAAAAGGATAATATTGAACCGATTTCGCATTTGACATCTAGATAATAAATTTATCATATGTACTGGAGGTTAGCTGATGATCCTTAAGTAGGAAAAATTTTACCGAAATTTTAAATGTTTCAATATCTCGGATATGTTTGGGCAGCGCATTCCAGGCCTTTGATGCCGATATTAAAAAGAACCCCTGAGCCTATTTGAGCTTGTGGCGTGGTACATCAAGCTTTTCACAGCTCCGCGTTGTACCTAGGTATATGAATGAATATTGGACCTACTTGTGAATTTACAGTATAGTACGGTGGAGATTATATTTTCAGAACCTTATAGATCAAGCAAGAGTAGTGCAGATACCTTCTCCGAGACATTATCAAAATATAATTATTATTCATCAGGGTAATATGTGCTCACTTTTACGTAATCCAGAAGCGAACCGAATGCAAGAGTTATGAACCTTTTGAGTAGACATACATCTACGAGTAGAAAGAGACGTTCCGTTCCATATAACTTAGTATGGTGCGATAAGAAATCTTTTATTTTATAGCTTTCTTAGTATAATTAATGCTTTAAGGAACTGGGAAGTCGTGTGTGTGTACTCCAGCTCAGTTCCTGATCTATTGTCAGCCCAAGATTTTTTATATTCGGAGAGAAAGAGACACAAGAATCCATAATACGCACCTTTAGTTCCGAATGGTTGATCTTGTTTAACTGTTGTTGGGTTCCCAGAGGAGTAAACGCGCATTTCACTGGATTGATGACACCAGTTTGACACGGCCGCGAGGTCCTCATTAAGAAGTTCCACTGTTTGCATAATGTATTGTGGCGGTGAGAAAATAATTAGTTGCATATCGTCTGGATAAAAATGTGCAGATGAGTGCCTGATGACATTCATGTGATCTGTGGTATAAACAGAAAATAATAGTGTAGCTAATACTGATCTCTGCGGTACACCTGCTCTAACAAATGATGGCTCAGATAAAGCATAATGCGCTGTCTTGAGACATGTCTGTTGCTTTCTATTTTTCAGATATGATTTGAACCACATAATCGCGGTATCAGAAAAATTGTAATATTTCACTTTTGCTAAGAGTACCAGTGCGTAAATATGAAACCGGAATTTGTGTACAGGAAAGACACAGTGATTGGATGGCAATGCTAAGAACAATTTTATTCGAAGTATTCGCCATCGCTAGCGATACATTTCTGCCATCGTTCCGGCGATGTGTGGATGCCAGACCAAAAAAACTGTGCCTCTTGTGCTGCAAACCAGTCATCAAGCCATTTTCGTAAGATCTGAAGCGCTGGTCAGCAAGTGCAGGTCCCATGGATGCAAATAAGTGAAAATTGGAAGGCGCCAAGTCTGGTGAATAAGCCGCATGCGGAAGGATTTCCCAGCCAAACGTCGTAATCGTTTCCTTGACCGGTTTAG
>JAGDQP010003737.1:0-91135 GCA_022664845.1 Lepisma saccharinum
GTGATTTAAATTAATCATTTGTTGGCGATAGCGTTGTGCATTAACGGTTTCGCCGGGCTTCAAGAGTTCATAATACACAATACCGCTCTGATCCCATCAGACACAAAGCATGTTCTTCTTGCCGAAGCGATTTGGCCTTGGTGTTGAAGGACCGGCTTCGCCAGGTGAAAGCCACGATTTTTTCCTCTTCGGGTTTTCAAAGTAAATCAATTTCTCGTCACCCGTCACAATTGGATACAAAAAGGATTTTCTTTCGTGGCGCTGAAGCAGCATTTCACAAGTGACTTTGCGATTTTCCATTTGACGTTCATTCAAATCGTGTGGGACCCATTTACCCAGTTTATTGATCTTCCCCATTGCTCGTAAACGTCTGCTGATTGTTTCTTGTGACACATTTAATGCTTTTGCGAATTGCTGTTGAGTTTGAGTTGGGTCATCCTCCAATAACACCTGCAATTGCTCGTTTTCGCACTTTTGTGGTCTACCAGAGCGCGCACTCTTTCACATTGAAATCACGACTTTTAAATTGTCGAAACCATGTCTCACATGTTCTAATCGGTGTTCACCATATGTTTCTACCAGCACACGATGATTTTCAACAGCCTTTTTCTTTTGATTAAATAAGAAAAGCAATGTGTGCCACAAATGTTCTTTTTCAGGCACAAACTTCGACATGATCACTGAACGATAAAACAAAGACGCTAGTGTTTGGCGGACTCAACTTGTGTGTGTTTGTAGTTTAATGTCAGACGAACAAAATAACGTATGTGTCAAATGAATACGCTAAGTACTTTTCGCTGGCGCCATCTCTTAGTTAAACCGGAAACTACTTATGCATACACCTGGTATGCGGGGAAGTTTGTTAAACTTGAAAATTCCTTGAATTTTGTTTCATTGTACTTCCGCTGTCGTCTCAGGGTATTGAAGTCCCATCAGATGTGGAGTGGCTCGATTTACGAATTATGCCGGTGGGAGGTGTATTGTATCTACGTGGAGCTTAAAAAACAGTGTAAAACAGGCGATGGGGAGTCGCCGGCTTGGTGTAATGGTTAAAGCATGAAATATGTGGACCGGCGACCCGAACTGATTAATAGTTTTTAACTTCTTTTTTTTTTTAAAAAAAAACTTTTTTCTCTTTGTACTTCTAAGCAATTGCCCCCTTTTGATTTCTTTTGAGTTTCTCAATGCTTTACTACATTCATGGAAATAGTTAAGGAATGTCAGGCTAGATTTTTTATATGCAATAAAATCATTCCGAAAACAGTATTAACTAAACCCACCCTCTGATGATCCATTCACTATGCTGACAGTTGCACATGTTTAAGTCTGGAGTTAGCTGTTAAAAATCTGTCTAATAGGAAAATATCACGTGTTACATAAACTTCTACACGCTCCGGCTTCCTCGCTCCAACGCCCACATTTTAAACATTTTAAAAAATATTTCAAAACCTAAGAGTACTATCAAAAATGTAAGCGCATAGCGCACTAGAACGTAAAAATCACTATGAAATACAATGGACAGAAATCTCGAAATCTTGTCGATTGTTAAGTGCTAAGACTTTAATTAAATAACGACGACATAATCTTTAAAAACGTATTACCTATTAATGGACAGGATTTCGAGATCGCTGTCTATTGTATACCATAGTAATTTGTAAGCTCTACTGCGCTATGCGCTTACATTTTGATCGTGCTCTTAGGTTTTGAAATATTTTAAAAAACGTTAAAATGTGGAAGTTGGAGGGCTCTTAAAGTCATTCTGTATGTGTCACTAAGTGAACCGACATCTTTCTTAACAGATACCTCACCAGCATAGTAGCTGAAGAATTGCTGTGATTAAAATAAATTTTCACAGAAAGCCGAATGTTGGGACAGGCTTTAATAACTACGTGATCGCTGCAAGAGACAAGTCCATTAAAAAGGAAGTGTTCCTTATTTCCTGTTGCAACTAAAAACACACACACTGTGCTTATTTCCAAGTTCGTCTTTGGCGAATTTGTCTAACAAAAGGTGCTGTTGAAACTTAAGGTAAACCCCGACTGTCGGAATTTTATTTATTCGAATTTTATTGTCGAGATTATCAAGTAGACATGCGATCTTGTGAAAAGTGTCAAGTATGGGTATGGAGAAAGACCAATAATTTTTGCGATCTGGAAAAACCTACTAGTAAAGAGCATATACTTTCAGCACAAAGACATACACAAATACACATGGATATCTCCGGATGACAAAATGCTCAACTAGGTCGATCATGTATTAGTAGAGAGACAAAGACACACCAGCATAATGGATGTTAGATCTTACAGAGAGCAAAACGTGACACCAACCATCAGTTAGTTATCACAAAAGGAAGGGAAAAGTAATGCATCACGAAAAGAGAAAGCAAAGGATCACTAAAACTTAAATTCGAAGTTAAACGAGTAGATAATCCAAGCGTAGAAGCAGACTACCAAATCGAAATCTCAAATAGGTTCGAAATCGGAGCCAACTTGAGTAGTAATAAATATAAAATTAATTGTGAAATTGATGTAGGTAAGATGTGGGAGGCAATTCGTGATACAGTTAAGGGTGCAGCGTAGGAACGTGTAGATGAGAAGAAACAGCAGAAGAACAAGCCTTGGTTTGATGAAGAATGCCTTGAGATTCATGAGGAACGGAAACAAGCAAGGCAACGATGGCTAAAAATAAAAGCGAAGCAAATATCAACCACCAAAGTAACGCGAAACGAAACGCCACATGTATGGTCAGAAAGAAAAAGTGAAAATATCTAACGCAGAAGATTCAAGAGATAGAGGAAAACGACAAGACAAATAACATACGAGATCTATACAAAGGAGTAAACTCGTTAAGAAAAGGTTACCAGCTGAGGTTAGGGATATTAGAAATGAACGTGTCCGACTAAAGTTGTTGATGTGTGGAAAAGTAATTTCGACAAACTTCTTAATGTACACAACGGAGAACAAACAGAGGAATTTGAAATCTATACCGCAGAGCCGTGGATACCCAAACCTAGTGAGATTGAGGTCGAAAGTTCGATAAAGAAATTTAAAAAATTCAATTCACCGGGAATAGTCAATATTCCAGCCGAATATTCCGGAGGAACGGCACTAATCAAGGGATTATATAAATTGATAAACGCTATATGGAGAAAGGAGGAGTTTCCAAAGAATGAAAAACCTCAATAATAGTTCCGATTTATAAAAAAGGCGATAAATCGGACTGTAATAATTACCGCGGAATTTCATTATTCCCAACATGTTACAAAGCACTGAGTAATATATTGCCATCTCGCCTAAGCGTATACGTAGATGAAGTAATTGGAGATCAGCAATGTAGATTAAAAAGAAAACACGCTGGACCAGATTCTCGCCTAGAGACGCATCTTAGAGGAGAAAATGAGACTCTTCACCAATTATTATTAATTGACTTTGTAAAACTAGTTCTCTGTTTTTTCTCAACGCGAGGATTTCTAAAAAAATGCCGGCTTTCAGGCACCTAACACGAGATGACCAACTTTACTGATTAGTATTTAAATCGTACTCAGAATCCTACTTATAGAAGCGAAGACCACTTTTAAATCGATTTGCAGAACTATTACTTCAAGTAGAAAGAACAGAGGTCTCAAAAATAAATTAACAAAACAAGAGCAGGATGCTTTTCGAAAGTCAAAATTCATATACTTCTTAGGATATCGCATCATTGGAAATCAATAAATACACTTCAATTATCGGCGAAATAATCAACGTGATTGTTACGAATACTTGCTTCGGAGCTAGATAAATGGCCTTAATTAATCATTGCTTTGGCTACACAGATCGATATGCAACACATAATATTAATCCTTTTGATCTACATAAATATTTGCATTACTCTAGGCCAGTTACTCGAAAATACCATTTGTTTATATATAATTGCGTTTTTGTGTACGTCCACTACTCAATATATGCTTAGATAATCTCATAAATTGGTCTGGTTAATTAATTCGTAGGTCATACCTCATAGAACATTATAGGTTTCAGAATTCTATTCCCATTTGCAGTATTCTCTAGACCTTTACTTTCCCGCCATAAATATCCTCTGAATACTACTTCCACAATATATTCAATCTAAGGAATACACATCCCACGATCCGCTACTCTACAATCTAAATCCTCCGAATAGTATAAAACACTACCGCACAAATCTATATAATTCCTTCTACACCTCTCTAGTATCCAGGCTACGATACCCGCCAGAGTACGAAAAAAAAACTACATACACCAGTTTATTGAAACCAGTACTCCGATCAAAAGTTCTATTTGTTATTTACCCAGACACAAAATTAGCTAAAAAAAAAGTATCTACAAGAAGTACCATTACACCTCTCCATATTCCTTTTCCCGTAATTCCACCAGCGCAATCCCTCAACAAGCAATGATCTAAAAAATCCCACAATCATCTTAAATTACTCTACACCATTAATCCTTACAATTACCGGATACACCATTTAATAATTACGTCATCAAATAACCCAGCCGCATGCATCCACTACTAAAATACTCTATAATTATTTGTACCCCTACTATAAGTCTAAACCACTACGGCCTTCCTACTACTTCCCTTCTCTTTCCAATAAAAATGTAAAGTAACTACACTACTAGCACCAAATTAGACGACTAATCCCGTACTCCAATTTTCCATAATCTACTTTAACACTGATTTCTACAAATACACCGTCCCTTTTCCCATCTAGCCCTGAGCACTCTACTCCCTTTGTGTTCAAGGGGAACCTAAAATTCCCGACTACTAGTTATTCCTCCAGTCCATACATCGAGAAAATTTCCACTAAAATACACATATAAATATCATTTCCCTCAATTTTACACATAAAAAACTATCTTAAAAATTCTCTCTTATCGTTAATATGCACACAGGAAAATCAGAGCAAAAAAATCACTATGTGACTTGTCACCCCTTGCAAACCAACTTCAATTTCAAACATCTTAACTTAAAAATAATGGAAAAAACGGGAGGGCAAGCATCCGTTTTAGCGTTTGGAATCAGCAATCCGACGACACCACTTGAAAACAACACAATTCACTATCGCACACCATTTCATGCATCTCTCTGAGAATGCTTTGTCTGTTGAAAGCGGAATACTTACTTCGGTCCTTTCAACTCATCTGTGATCTTCGCGCGAGTCAGCTTCCTGCTGAGTGTGTCAAAGCTGCGACCGCCCCTCCCCTCTGCCCGGGCGGTGTTGCCAAACTACAGTTCGAGCCGAGGAACAGAACCACTGACCGGAATTTTATTAACTAAAAGACTATAGAATGAGAGAAGAAGAATGAAATATATAATACAAACACATACACAGTTTACGTACCTAATGGTACGTGTATCAAATAAGCATAATGCATATCTTGGTACCCTAAAGTAAACAAAATTATTATACAATTTACATATATAGAAATATAAACATACAATTTCACCTACTAACATTAAAATTACTACAAAGAAACCTGGTGTGCACACCTAAGATAATTATAAGTACGATCGGCCGATCTAGAAAGAAAATTTAGCATGATTTACATATTTTATATACATGAACCATAAAGCATAAAATTATATATTAAAATTGTATATAGTAATGCCATAGTCATTACTACTTTAAGAAAACCCCTTAACTCTATCAAAGGGAAAAAACTATACAATATCCTGGTACAATTTGGAATTCTGAGAAAACTTGTTGAACTAGAGACGATGTGTCTCAGTGACCCCATAAACAGAGTATGGATAGGTAATAATATGTCAGATAGTTTCGAGATTCGCAAAGGATTGAAACAAGATTATGCCTTGTCATCATTACTATTTAACTTTATTTTAGAATATGAGATTTTAAAAATAAAAGAAGGCAAAAAGGGACTAACATTGAATGGCTTGCATCAATTGTTCGTATAAGCGGATGATGTAGATGTAATAGGAGACGATATAGATGCCCTATAAAGTAGCACTTATGTCTAAGTAGAAGCGTGAGATGAGATAGGTATACAGGTAAACATAGATACAAAAATACCTGATAACAAGTAGAAACATAGGGAATATCGGAAATAGATACATAACAATTAAGAATAAGAACATAGAGAAAGTTAGTAAATTTAAATACTTGGAAGCATATGTAACAAGCAAAAACGAGGTCACATTTCGGAGACTTACGGGCCGAAACGGGATGAAGAAAGTCACGGACTGTAGGACTTACAAAATGTTGTAAGAATAATGAAATCATAACGACTAAGATGGGCAGGTCATGTAGCTCGAATGGGAGAAGAAGGAAGATTATATTCCATCGTGGTTGGAAGGGCGGATGGAATTAGACCATCTGGAAGACCGAGACGTCGTTGGGAGGACAATATTAGAAGAGATATCGAGAAGTAGGTGTTCGTGATGAAAACTGTCTTGATGTTGCCCAGAATAGAATCAAATGGCGAATGTTCGCTTCTGCGGCCATGAACTTGCGAGTTCCATAAGCCATGGAGTTAGTAAGTTAAAGTTTCACGGTAGATTGTTTACAAACCCAGTCTACTACTGTCGCATTCGTCTTACTTGTCTATTATGTAATGTATTAGTGTTCGTTGTCGAAGAAATCTTGAAAATTTTCGAGCCCATGTGACAATAAATAGTAATCATTATAGTGCAAAGAGGTGCCAGAGTACAAGTAACTACGCTTTCATTCACTGCGTGGACTACCATTCTCTGTCACTACGCTTCTCCTTTAACACATAATGAATACAGTTAAAGTTAATACACTTCGTCAAGTACAAATAAAAATATTTTTTCTTCAAACTCTCCTATTTAAACTTTGGATAACACTGATAAACTACGGAAGATAAGAACGCAATTTTAAATTAGCTTTTGATTTATTTTTGAAACATGAAAATGAGGGAGAAAAGGGGAAGACAAAGAAGAAACATCTTCCCGCATAACATAACCGGGTTAAAACTGAAAAGAAGAAGGAAGTACCAAGGTGTTTAATATCATTATTATATCCTGTATCTAACGCCTCCCACTGAAAATAAGGAGCCATTAATGTAATCATGGAGATGTTTAGCAGTAAGTAAAAGTTGCGAGAGGTTGGGTGATTAAGATGTATAACCGTAATTGAGGTTAAGGAATATAATTAGTATTAATGGATACTATATTAGAAATAACGAGTATTACCATGGGGGGGGGGGGGGAAATAAGGTTAAAGGATTCTCTTCTTTTCGCTTGTATGGTGGAAGTTTTTTCGATGCACAGGAAAGATAACTAATGATAGTGTAGACAAGGTCGGAGACAAGGAGAAAGAATTAAGCGTATTTTATGGTTGGACATCAGAGATAAAGTTGAATGCTTTGATGGTGATGGTCGGACACACCAGCAATGAATGGAAAATAGTGAAATGATACGATTCGGATCTCTCCTGTGGGGAATATATTGTATATACAAAATGCAGCTAAATGTTCGAGACAATGTATGTACTATTAACGAACAGCTGTGCAGGTCAAAACTAGACACTATGCACAAAATGAAAACATTACAGACCATCCATGCAAACATATACACCCTAAAAATATTATTTTAATATCCACAAAGTAACAGAACCTGATGTAATAAAAGGGATATAAAGAATCAAATCATCTGTCGTTGGAGCTGATGAACTACCCATTTTACTTATCAGCAAATACTCTCCTGTGTAATAGATGCTATTGTGCATATTTTAATATCTCTATCACATATGGCAAATTCCTATCAGTCTGGAAATGGTCACATATTCGTCCATTGCCTAAAACTTAGAACCCGATAACGACTGAAGACGTCCGTTCCATCAGTATTCTTCCTGCGCTTTCCAAGGTTCTAGAACACATTGTCCATTCTCAACTAACACTGTTTCTTGAAGTAAATAACATTCTTAATCCTTTCCAATCAGGAGGTAGATCTCATTATAGTACGTGCACAGATCTATTTAATATCACAGACGACATTCGATATGCTATGGACCCTGATATCCCTTCTTGATTTTAGTAAAGCATTCCAAACAATATACCATAAAATTCTTATTACTAAAGTTTCTTATTTCTATAACTTTTCACCGTTAGCCATATCATGGTTCAGATCCTATATCTCAAATAGAAAGCAAAGGATTATACATTCCTACACCAGCGATACACATTCAAACTGGATTCCTATTCTATGTGGGGTCCCACAAGGCAGTATTTTAGGACCGCAACTTTTCTCACTGTATATAAATATATTTTCAGCAGCAAATATCACTTATATGCTGATGACTAATATGTTTAATTTGCTTTATAGGGTTCTTTGAGTTGTGGATTCGTGTAATATGCTTAACCATAAGTCGACTTAACACTCTTTAGTTCTGAATAGGATGTGAATAGCGTATACATCAAAATATAAGTTATCCGATAGTTCTACTTTTCAAATAAGTAGAGGCCATTTATAATTCAAATACTTTTACTCAGCAGATCAGTTTGTACTGAATTACTACTAAATTAATCTCAAATTATAGATATTTGCTTATGGACAACAATGTACATATCAACCGTTAGTATGGTTGAACCATTATTTAGCATGATATTTTTTACCTTCTGATATTAAATATTTGATGAAAATATTCCTTATAGTGGACGATTCATTTACGTAAAGTTCAGATTGAATGACAATTAGTATTTACTTAGAATATCACTCAATTCCATATACCTTGATGTCCATTGAACATTATAGTAAAAATCACCATGAAAAACATATGAAAAGTATTTTCAATTCATTCGTTCCAAGTGTCGAAATATTTAGACCATAGCTTTCGAAAGTTTGCATTAGTTCGTATTTCTTATCAATTCACCTCCTCTGTGAAGTGAACTTTGGGTCTGCAAGAAAATACCTTATACTAACACAGTTCCATTTATGCATCAGTTTAGAATATTTTTCACTACACCATAAAGTGTAACTGTTCCATATTTTCCTTAGCATCCATACCACTAAATTAGGCGTTAAAGTGTCATAGTTCCATAGTATAATTTTCTCATTACATTCACAGAAATAAAATAAATACTATCACTAATAAATAATTAATAAAATCAAAAGAAAATCATAATGTTAATTCAGAGAAATCACCAGTTATCATGATGATAGAATGGATCAAAGTTCACAAGTCAATAAACAACAAATTATCACTATTTACGAAAATAAAAAATAAAATATTGACATTTATCAAGATCAATTAAATAATTCAAAGTTCAAATGTTCTATATTCTCAAAATTAATTCGTCAATCGTTTTTCTCCTCATTTTTCTACCTTTTTTCTGTTGAAGTCCACTCCAGTCAAGTTTTCCACAGTTCATCCAACGCAAATTCGTCTTGGAATACTCTTCTTAGGTCTTTTTGAATCTCATTTTGGCAACCCATCTGGTACCACAATAACCAAATTTGTTTTTTGGAGGTTAGTTTTGGATATTGCATATATACTTGGCAAATTCGATCTGAATCAAAACAATGTCGAATTACATCTCTATATTGTGCAGTGGTTCATTCCTGCGTTGCTTTCAATTCAATATTATCATGTGATGTTACTACAGATTCTTCTTTTGCCTCAACATGTGATGACCCTTTATTAATTTCAATTGGCTTACTTTCGATAAAGTTAACTTTTCTTGGATTTATGTTCTCAATTATCCATTTTGAAAATTATTGTCTTGATTCCAAATCTTTTATTGACTGCTGTAACTCTGCTAATAATTTTCTCACGGCGAAAGAAGACTCCTGATAATTCTTAACGGGATATGAAGAATTGGCATCCCTAACTGAATATCGAGATCTATTCTCTGATGCAGGAAGCTGTTTCTGTCTCTTAAACTGTGGTTGCAAGTACCACTTATTCCCATAAAAGAATCTTTTCCTCCAATTGCCCAATCTGGAGGACGTCTCAAGATTAGTGTTGGCAGATTACTGTTAGTTGTTAGTGTCTCCATGTAATACAGATTGTTTTGGTACGTAACTGGAAGTGTCACTTTTCAATAATTGGTAATGTTTGGGTATTGACATCTAATAAGTAAGTATCTATAGACTGAATGTTTGGTGTTAGATTCAGTTTGCTTATCTAAATGCTGTTTCTATGCTTATTTAAATGCTGTATCTGAGACTATGTTTACCCAAAAACCATCAATTGCAAGGTCTGCTTGGACATTAGATACAGTTGGATTATCGCTAATTTAATTTTCTTCCACAACCTTGACTGTCGTGTCCATTCTGTTGGTGAAGGATCTTTGTCCTTTCCGTTGCTCACACTGACTTTGAAAATGATTAGGTCTATTACAAAAATTACAAAGCTTCCCATAAGCCGGAAATCTGTTCTTGGCGTGTGAGATCCTACAATATTCTCAATATCAAATCTGGAATGTAGTACTATATGCATGTTCTTTTTGTCCTTGACAGTTGGGTGATCTTTAAACTAAGTTAGTCGACAATAGTTTGTTGAAATTAGGACTGGAGTGTAACTGACTGTCCTTGTCAATCGCCTCATGTTGTAGTGAGATACTTATGGCTTTATCCCAGGTAAGATCATCTGTAGACAACGAGTCTTTGCGCAAATTGTTGTCTAAAATCCCAAACACTAATTGTTGGTTAATGGTTCGGGAAGAAAAGAACTAAATATGCAGTTATTAGCTTGGGTACGCAGATCACAAACATACTCTTATACGTAAATGACCTTGGGCTATATATCAACAAAGATTTAAGCTGGACAGAATATGTGAACAACCTTTGCAGAAAAACGTACTGTGCATTACACTCTCTTTGCCGTTAAAAATGTTTCTCCTGAATCCATCAAAGCAACTTTAGTAATATCACAAGTGAATTATTGTGGTGCTACGCACATTGAACTAACTGAAGAACTAGCAAAACGCTTACAGGGCATAAAGAATGCGTGCGTTCGCTTCGTCTTTAACGCAAAGTATTTCGACCAATTATCGCACTATTATAATAAATTAGGCTGGTGTGCTAATATATCTTCACAAGCGACGCCGTGTACATGTTCTAAAGCTTCTATATAAAGTAGTCATCCAGGTCATCATAAAGTACTTGTCATCCAGGTTCAAACTTCTCACTGACAGTCATTCTTCAAACGGCAGCTCTAAAGAGAACATGGTACTCTCACAAGGAGACTTACGGAAGTGTAACTCACCGATTTTAATGAAACTTTGCATACTTGTAGAACATCGAAAAGTAATCGACACTTATTTTTTATTTCGGCAATGGTGCGGGTTTAAGGGTAGAAACCACCCTATGAACGTTAGGGGTGGTCTCCAAACATAGACAGAAAACAATCATTTAATGTAAAGGAAACAATACTGTCAGGGGGGGGGGGGGGGGTGTAGGACAGCTGATTCAGAATCGGCCGTCAAAAGTACAAAATACAAAATGGCGGATCCAATATGGTGATTGTTGGAAATGCTCTGCAGCTAGCCAAGAACAATTATAGTTGGCAGGGATTACTGCGAGAAGGTGGCAGACCGATTTAAAACCCCTTTCTGTACTGATGTTAACGAGATGCTTGATTAAAGTGAGTCTCGTCACCTCTCACTATTCGTGTTGCTTATTTATAGTCCCCTCGCCTCTCACTATGTCAGAACTTCATAGATCCTCAATTGTTATAGTTATTAATGTATAGAGAAACCGTTTTACAATAATGAAATTCCGTAAAAATTTTTTTATATGAATAAACATTGTTTACACCACGCACACCTTATTACGGCAGTGTGAGTAATAAACATTGTTTACACCACGCACACCTTATTACGGCAGTGTGATGAATAAACATTGTTTACACCACGCACACCTTATTACGGCAATAACTGTACACAAATCGCAAAATGCTGCACAATCCTTGAAACAAAATGTTACGGGATTTTTAAACTCAGGTGGTTTTTCTTCCAAATAACCGCTTTTGTACCACGCATACCTAGTAAGATTTGCAAATCTGGGCGACGAAAATTGATTATGAATCAGTGAGTGGATCTTAATTATATTATTACTGAGATGTAAATTTATGTTATAGTTGTAGAGAAGGACAATGTCAGACAAATGTCTCAAGAAGTTTTTCCACGACCTAAAGAAGAACACATCAAGAGGCTGAATCCTACCAGGGCTGTTCCTGCAGGAATGGTTTCTATTTTGAGGTACTCTTTTGTTCGTAAAATAGGGTCAAATGTTGATGAATTGTGACCACTCCGCGAATCTAATAACAAAATAGACTTTTCATTAGACGCTGGGGAAAAAAACCCTCTTGAAACTATGACCGCATAAGATTTGATGTTAATTTTCCCGAATGCTTTCACAAGGACATTTTCAGACTGAAAGAGGTTGTTTTGCACTATAGGGTTGTTTTGGACTGTCCTAGTCCCCTGGCAGTATTGTTTTTTCTACATTAAGTTATTGTTTTCTGTCTATGCTTGGAGACCACCCTAACGTTCACAGGGTGGTTTCTACCCTTAAACCCGCAGAATTGCCGAAATAAAAAAGTACGTGTAGATTATTTTTCGATGTTTTACAAGTAAGCAAAGTTTCATTAAAATCGGTGAGTTACACTTCCGTAAATCTCCTTGCCAGTTCAAAGACATAAATCAGAGTACTACTCAAAATCTTTCGGTGTTTATACTACTAGAGCTTGGAACGAAATTCCAGAACACATTAGGGACTCAGGTTCTCTACTATCATTTAGACGAAAACTTAAAGAACTTTTATCCCAGCACGTCAGTCACAATTCTCTTTGACTTACTAGACACAGACATACAGATCAACACGACACAATGTTATATCATATCATTATTATTATGTTTTATATTTTTCTCTCTGGTTAGTACGTAAATATAGGTATATTTCTTCTCTCGTTTTGTAATCGCTTTATAAATGTATTATTCTATATTTCTTCAATTGATACTGTATGTTTTTAGTGTCCAATTATTCATATCAGGTAAATGTAAAATTTTCAAGGTTGATTGGAAGAATAGGTTATACCTTAACTCCGCCATTTAAAAGTAGGCTAAATGAAGTGAAATGCATTTTTTTAAGGTACTATGAATGCCACATTGTCGTTCTGGCCCAATTTGTCTAGACTGGAAAAAAAATGTGATATATAATTTTAGCAAATTTTGGTATAAGTCACTAACAGTCCAAACTTTGCCGTGTTGAATTATAGAAACTAATTACCAGGGTGAGTCATATGTTCGTAGCGTTGGGTGGCCCCGCCTACTCGATGCCGGAAAACCATGTGTAACGTGTTGAACAGGTGAAGGTGGTGGCGGCAGAAAGCGTGTCACGTGTCTGTCTGATCACAGCGCTAAAAGTGTGTGGGAGGAACTACGCGTTGAATACACAGTTGGCAGGACAATGGCTGAGGAGAAACTTGTGTGTCGTGTCCTTCTGTGCCATTACTGGAAAAAGGGGTTGAATGCAGCAGCAGCCAAGGAAATTTGTGCCGTAGAAGGTGAAGGTACTGTCCACTCGTCCACAGCTAGAAAGTGGTTTCAACGTTTTCGGTCTGGTGACACCAGTCTCGATGACAAGCCCAAGAGTGGACGCCCTGTGAGGACGGATATCGATGTTCTTCTGAACGCTGTTGAAGGAAACCCAGGAACCAATACCCGTTAGCTGGCAGATGAGATCCAGACATCACAAACCAGTGTCGTTCGTCATCTGTATCAATTTGAGTTTCGCTCCAGGCAACCGAGAATGCTTCCCCATGATTTGACTCCCGCTCAAGCTCAACAACGTGTAACCCTGTGTTAAGAACTGCTTCGAAACCCAACTGACGACAGATTCTGGCGGTGGATCATCACGAATGATGAAAAGTGGATCTTTCTTCGTTATCCTGACACCGGGAAACAATGGCTTCCTCCAGGTATCGAGGCGCAGCCAGTGGTTCAAAGAGAGCGGTTTGAAGAGAGGACAATGTTGTGTGTGTGGTGGAATTTCGAACGTCCGGTGCACTGGGAGCTCGTTCCACATGGTCGTTCCGTAGATGGGGCATTGTATGCTGAACAGCTGCAACGGGTATACGACATTGTGCGCCATTGTTATCAAAAACTGGTGAACCGAAAGTGGCTGCTAATCCAATTTGACCACGCTCCATGCCACAGGTCAAGAAGAGTCCGCCAGCACATTGCGGACATGGATGGCGTGGACATTTTACCACACACCCCCTACAGTCCCGACCTTGCGCCATCTGATTTTCATCTGGTTCGTTCCATGGCACACTTCCTACGGGGCAGACAATTCCATTCCATAGATGATGTGACAACTGGCATTACTGAGTTCTTTGCTTCAAAGCCTGCAGCCTGGTATCGTCAGGGGCTTGTGTCACTGGTGGAACGTTGGAGAAGGACCATATAGTATGATGGGGTGTACTTCGCCGAATAGGCTTCTGTGGTACAGGGGGAGGCGGGTATCCATGAAAACGCTACGAACATATGACTCACCCTGGTACTGAGGAAAGAACGTTATATAGATAGACAGAACTAACTAAGAGATATTGCCATTCTTTGGAAGGACTATGGAAACGAATGACTATATCTTTAGTTCTGGCTGCATATACAGTATCCTTTCCTAAGTAACTTGTGTCTATAAATCAACACAACGAAATGTAGCATTAGTGACTTCTGCCAAAACAACGGCGATACATATACTACTGATTGAACAGCCTGAGGGCGGGAAGCGCATGTTGATTTGAACAGCATGGAAATAATCCCGCGTGTACGTTGCCTTCGAATGAGGCAGTATAGCAAAGAGTACACCGATAACGGCAGATGGGTTTTACAGTTTCACAACATTCAACGTTACTATCAACATGTCACGATTGGAACAACGTGATATTTAAGTGATTTGTTAAATTTGACAAGACAGCAGCAGAAACAGTGTGGATGATGCGACAAGTGTATCAAGCGGAATGTATTAAACAAACATGCATGTACTACTAATATCGACAGATCAAACAGTGACGTTGAATCTTCGGAGAACAATGAGTGAGTAAGTAGACCTGTAACAACACGAAAAGAAGACATTACTAACCATGTTCTTGAAATTATTCCTCAGGATCGTCACTCCACTGTTGACATTGTAATTTCTCATCGAACGTGTAGCAAGATACCCCACGAATCTCTGAACATGCGACATGCTTGTGTTAACTTGGTCCAAAGAACGGAACCACAAAAGGAAATGGCAGTCGTCGCTGGTGACCTTATCAACACAGTAGACGCAGATGCGGGCATTTTGAAGATAATAATTACAGAGAACGAATTCTTGTGCTACCTCTACAACCCACGAAACTAAGTGACAACGTATTGGAGCTCATCAAGTTCCCGCAAGAAATATACATTTCGCACGGACAGATTGTAGGGTAAGGTGATACTGGCAGTATTTTTTTTTTTACATATAGGGCCTCGTTTATCACGAATTCGTTGTACAACGTCAAAGCCGTCAACACAATTATGTAGAAGGACATTCTTGGCCTAGTGAGGGACGCTGTCTGCCGTAAACTCCCGGCATTGTAGAGAGAAAATACATAGATCCAGCATCACAACAATGCTCCCAGACATTGGTCTATGCTGGTGACCGACTATCTTTCGCAACACAATGTCACTGTATTTGCCACAACTGTTATATTATCCCGGTTCGGCACCAACCGATTATTATCTCTTCTCACTGATGAAGAAACTGCTGAAGAGTCGAAGATTTGCGAATAGAAAACATGTTAGGGAGCTAATACCGCATGGAGGGAAACGTGACGCGGACCTCGCAAGCAAGGTATGTGAGCGGCCGGTTCGACGAGGGCGAACTTCGCTATCAATAGGCGTAATGGAACAATCCGGGAACTCGAACAATCCGAAAATGAATAACATAACCTAAGCACACTAAAAATAAACAAACTAATAAATGGACTCCATCTAAAAAGGAAAACATAAAAAAAAACTAAACAAATAATATTGCATAAAATCAAGCTAAACTAAATAAAATTAGTCAACATAAGTAAAAGTGAGCGTGTGTGTGACCGCTGCAAACCAGCGGTGTCCTGCTGGGTGCCTTGCTGCAGCAATACGGCAGTAAGAGACGCTCAAGTTGTAGTGTGCGTATGTTTCAGTGGTGACGGGAGGCCAAATAAAATAGAAGACAGAAACAAGGAACCGAGAAAATAAAAATAAAAACAGAAACTAAATGTGAGTGATCTGGAATCCGGGACAGAATAAGAAGAAACCATGTTGAGTCTACGTGTATGTTGTGATGTCCTTGTGTGTGTGTGTGTTCTATATGTTTAATGTTTTTTGTATAAAATATAAAATAAAAGATAATGGTAGGGCATCCCCCCAAGAAAAGTTCCAAAATTAGGGACAAAGACCAGGAGAAAATTATGGACGCCTGGTCCAAAATTCATCCCGCACCACCCGAAGTCAAAACTGAGGGAACCAAGGAGCTTCTCGGATTGTCGGAACACCGGCAATCCGAAAATCTCTAGGGATTGCATGTCCCAAAATGGGAAGAGCGAACACCTGCTCGTGCTGCACACCCCATTTTGTGCATAGAGGGGTGGAAGGTGGGCCCTCAAATGAAATTAAAAATACCCTGTATGTATCAATATAATCACACCCTAACTTAACCTAATATTATGCATTCAACGATAGGTTTTTGTGATTCTATAAAAGCACCGGTTATTTTATACACCCGCCAATTCATAGTTTTCACCGTAACATATGCACTACACATTCATGTAGTCTTCAAATTTCCCTACTCGCAGTAACATTTACAAATGTTAAATAGAGATCGCACTTTCCTAGTTTTCTTTAATCTTATCTTGAAATGTAATTCTATTCGTACATTCCTCTAGATCTTTCATTCAAGGAGAAAACCTATTTCTTTTCGAAAATCGCTCCGTGAGCAAAATTTCAATGCTTACTTTTTCCTTTTTCAAAATCCTCCATTTCCTCCTCGTGTCTTTAAAGACGACATAGTACCTTTTCTTTCTTTCTTTTTTTTCGCTTTCTCATCGTTTCTGTACTAAAATGGCTCACCACATCTCTAATTGGACTATAAATTGGAGGGCGAATCAACTCAGACAAATAAGACACTTTTCTTTTCGGCTGTTTCCATCTCAAGCGCTCTGTTAAGGGACTGTCATTAACTGGTTCTTTTTTCTCCTCTTACGATGGGCATGCATGGGAATTGCCTCATGATGATAAATGAAAGAGAAAAGAAAAGAAGAAAAATTTAGAACAGAAAATAGGATTTTTTTCTCACCAGAGGGGGTAGGAGTGTAACGTTTAAATGAGCTGCGAGATATTGTACTTTTATAGTTCTTGATGATAAGTTATGCTGTGCAGGGATAAAGAATGAAAGTGTACAGACAGAACTCAACAAATGAGGGTTGTCTAATCAGGTTTTGCTGATTTTGCACGTGTGACGAAAAAGACAAGTGAGAAAAGAAGAAATACGAAGCTTAAAACTAACAAATTATATGGAACGAGGAACGTTTTGATAAAAAGAGATTTTTGCTGAAATGTCTTTTAAAGTCTATTCTCTCATGAAGTTGTGAAAGTTCTATTTCTTTCATTGCATGGATCAACGTCAATGATATTGAGAATAAAAAAAAAGGTTGGAAGTTTTTCTTAGCAAAATGTATTATTTTAATAGAAAAATACTTTAAATGATTCAACTACATCTTACGAGAATTTGAACTAAGAGTAAATTGTTCATTCTTTTAGATTCAGGAGGACTATTAATTTAATAGAAGCTGCAACGATTTCTGTCGATAGGCAGTGGAAACTAATGAGGCTTACACTATGCAGGTTTCATTTTAGTTTCATGTACATGGAATCCAATTGAGAGGAAATTGGTTTCATCAGTTGATATGAAAGATTATGAGCGGTTGATCAGATTCTAATTAAAATTTCTTATATTTATTTCGTAATCAAATTCAAATGATCTCTCTGCAGTGTATTCAGTTGACATGCATCAAAGAATTATAGTGTCCACATTATTTAATATAAAGTCTATTGTATGATAAATATATCGTTGGACTAATTTCGTAAGGGGATAATTTCAGCAGCACGATAAGGCGCGTATAGGTAAGCTTTGGGACATATTTAATCTTTATATCCATTAATGTTATGACGATAGCTACATTTTCTTGAAGTTAAGAATAACCTTTTCCAATTATCTTGCTCGTCTTCTTTCCTGTTACATATCCTCATAAGAATTTTCTTCCATTTCGATTTGTACTGGGTTCAATTGAATTTGTTCCTTCCTCTTTTATCTTGATTGATGACTTAAATTTGATTCTGCAGCAAACAATGCTTGTGTAAACTGTTAACAAAACTATTTTTCCTTTTATTCACTAGCTGCAATTGTTGTTCTTCATGTATTCACTCTACCTTTTATTACTTTTGTATTTTTTGTGACCTTCTCCAGGTTCAAAACAAGATTTACAATATTCATTTGTAGCATTATAGTACAATTCATGTCTGTTCCATACAAAATATTTCATTAATTTCCAGATTTCCTTAACGTCGCGGACTTCGGATCGGCAATGGCTCGAACCCAACGGCCGACCATCCTGACTGAGTTTTTTCAGAATTTCTCTCAGTATCTTTCCTATCCCCTAAGTACCCTGGCCAAAGATGCCAAAATTTATAGAAATTCAATTTCAATTTCATTAACGTTTTGCTCAACTTTATTTCGTTGATTCAACAAATAATTTTTGTTCTCTGTGAATAAACATTCCACCTTGTTTTCTTTCTCAAACTTCATATTTTCATTTATAATACACTGTATGGCTATTTATCATCAGACACTCCTACAAAGTGAATAATATCGTTCTCATGTCACTTATAATAGTCACTACCCTTGGAAATAAAGACAATATGAAACCCATCTAAAAATATTTTCCAAGCACCAATAATTACCAGGTGTGTAAATATGAAACCGGAATTTGTGCATAGACGGTGTTAGCTGTCACTGTGGTTACCGTAAAACTGCGTCCTTGCGCCACTTGCTTGTTTTGACTGCTGATAATGATTTGCAATTCACAACCAGACACGTTTCATGTCATAGTGTAGTGTTCAATAGCGTTGAACATGGCGCAGTTTGTACCTACAAACTACGATGTGCGGACAGCATTGATTGTTTGTTACCATTTGAAGAAAACTGCTGCGGAATCGCATCGCATGCTTGTCGAAGCTTACAGTGATCATGCTCTTGGTAAGTCACAGTGCTATGCGTGGTTTACAAAATTTAAAAGTCGCGATTTTGACTTGAGAAACGATGAACGTGGAAGATCACCGAAAAAGTTTGCAGACAGCGAATTGCAAGCTTTGTTGGATGAGGATCACGCTCAAACACAACAACTCGCAGATCAATTAAATGTGACACGAGAAGCAGTTTCCATACGTTTAAAAGCCATGGGCAAGATTCAGAAGGTGGGAAAATGGGTTCCACATGCACTGATTGAACGACAGCCGGAAAACCGAAAAACCACTTGCGAAATTCTGCTCGCCAGGTACAAAAGGAAATCATTTCTCCATTGAATTGTGACTGGTGACGAAAAGTGAATCTATATCGAGAATGCTAAGCGTAAAAGATCATATGTATCTCCAGGAGAACCGGCGACATCGACTGCAAGACCAAATCGCTATAGACGGAAGACAATTCTTTGTGTTTGGTGGGATCAGAAAGGAGTGAGTGATCTATTATGAACGGCTGAAACCTTGAAAAACCGTTCATACCCAACGTTATCAACAGCAAATGATCGATTTGCATCAAACTTTGCGTGAAAAACGACCAGAATATGACCAAAGACAACATAAAGTGATTGTGCTTCACGATAATGCACCCTCCCACACAGCAAAACCAGTCAAGAAAACGATTACGACGTTTGGCTAGGAAATCCTTCCGCATACAGCTTACTCACTCACCAGACTTGGCGCCTTCCGATTTTCACTTATTTGTATCCATGGGACACGCACTTGCTGACCAGCGCTTCACATCTTACGAAAATGACTTGATGACTGTCTATAGCACAAGAGGCACAGTTCTTTTTGGTCTGGCATCCACACATTGCCGGAACGATGGCAATGGCTAATACTTCGAATAAAGTAGTTCTTAGCATTGTCATCTAATCACTGTGTCTTTTCTGTACATAAATTCCGGTTTTATATTGTCACACCTGGTATAATCGTAAGTTCAGTGTATCTGTTATTAACCTCAGACTGTGAGAATTGTTCGCATATAAAAGCATTAGTATTTCATGGAAACAGTTTATGGTAAATTTTAAATTATATGCTTTCCTATTTGCTTACTAACAATACTTTCCTTTCGCTTATTAGTGTTTGAATTTACACTATTTAACCCTAAAAAAGACGTTCATTGGCACACAGTCGGCATGAATTTATTATACTGTAAAAGGTCAATGCGAAATTGAAGTGCGTTTTAACGAAATTGAGTGACCCTATTTCCCTTCTCGAAACGAAAGCTTGATTCCTTGTTTTATTCAGTGATGTGAAAAGAGATAGCAATCCTTTTATGGGGCCAATTCACTCGGCGTTGCCTGGAAACGTTACTTACTATGTTAGTGTAGAAGTATGACGAGATGTCGCTAGATTGAATCGATGAAAGATTTTCTTGGAAGTAGGTATCCTCATCGCTCTTTTTCTTTCTTTCTCTTTGCCAGCCAGACAGTGCATCTCATAAAATCCTTGCTTTTTAGATAGACGAGACGTGTCAATATTTCCTTCTATCTTACCTACAGGGTGATTCAAAATACAGAAGGCAATTGAAGAGGTCGTGACCTAACCATGAAAGTCTGTAATTATTTCTGCACATGATAAACTTGAAATTTAATGTAATATTTTTAGTGATGCTCCGGTGCTTTTATGCCATTCCTAAAATCCGTTGCTTCAAGTTTATCTACTGTTAGTACTAGTTCTTCGTATGACGAAAAAACGTTTGCTACCAAGAATTTTGTTTAGTCAAGGGATTATGGAAGTCCGACGGGGATAACTCTGGTTAATACGGTAAGTGGAACACAAAATTGAACTTTAAATAACGCATTTTGAGCAGGGTAACTATACTTGTACTCTGTTCAATATTTCGTAAATGAAGGTTCCACTTTAGAGAAGAGCTATCTCGTATCCAACTCGTTTGTTGAGAAATGATATGGGCGTTCATTTGAGATATTCACAGAGTGTACCTTAATTGATAACTCAGTAAAACAACAGCATGCACTTTGTAAACGATTTCTTTGATAGCTATTTTTTTGTATATTCTCTACCCAGGTCATATTCACAGCATGCACTACTATGTTTACATTAGACAGGTCATTTCATTGTTGCATATGGAGTTGCAATTTTTACTTTGTTAAAAATTTCTATGGAATAAACCTTTTTAAATGCTGTTCCAGTTTATTCATTTCAAAACGTAAACCCAGATGGCTTTCTTTAAACATCCAAGAGAAAAATTACTTCAGCGATCAACCGCAAACTGTAGATGTTCTTTTCAAGATAGAATTCGCTTTACAGAGAACCAAACATATTTGAACTTCTACCACCATCTCTAAAATAGGCCACGAACTTTTTAAAAATAACTCTCGTACGTCATCAATTTTCATTTTGCTCTAGAAGTGAAACTATGCTTTCTTTTTTCTTTTATTAAAAAAAGAACTGCCCGATTTTGAAGATGATGCTGATTTTAGATACACTTTTGGAAACCAAACTATGTTGAAAGTGTATTCATTGAAGTAAAACTTTTACTATGAATTGGATCTCAAATAATTTCGTCCATATAATATAAAGCTAGTTCATTAGCAGATCTTTCTTGCATTTGTAAACCAATAGATTTATTAAGGTGAGTCAAAAACTCGTCCGGTTTTGAACGTAAAAATAGAAAAGTATCGATCACCTACGCCCCTTTCACACTTATATAATTGAATAAAAATAGAATTGGTATACAGATATACGATACACTGAATATCATTCAGTCTCTTGTATGACTTTTTCTCACCGATCACCTATAGCCACAATCTCACGATTGAATCACTCTGCCAGTTTGTAGATCAAAACATCTCGAGCTTCATTTTCAAAACGTTGCAAAAACTTTAGTTTCTTATCCACACACTGTCTGGATATGATGCAGTCCTAAGTATTTGGTGACAGTCTAATAATAATTTCTCAGTTCTACCACAACACTACTGGTAATATTGGCCCAAATGTAATAAAAGCTAATATGAGCATCTTCAGCTTTTTGATAGTTCGTTTAAGTCACTTGATTTTCACATTATGACTTTACTCCCCCTACCAGAAAGAAATCAGAGGAGGGTTTTCGTTTTATAACGAAGAACAGAAAGTGCAAATAGTTGCAACATTTGATTTGCAGCGAGATATTTTGTAGAGGCAGTGCGCACCACAAGTAGAGAGAGTGGTCACACCAATCTTCTTTATACCGGTAACTACACCCAGCATCTAACAGTCATAGCTCTGAACTGTTTGTAATATTTATTACCTTTATCGACCGTTAACAAGATGTGTCCTAAAATATCAGAAAATGGTAAGGAAAGTTAGCAATAGTTGAGGTTTCATTGGGATTTTGTGTTATTTACTGCGATTTAGTAAAAAAAAAAAAGTTTGGATGCGCTGAAAAAATCTCAAGTAAATTAATTGTAACGGCTTCAATTTGTTAAAGTTTTCAGGCAAATAACCTGTTATTTTGGGATAGTGAAAAAATCTTGCGTTTGGTACCTTCCTCAGCTGCGATGGTATTTAGTATTCAGGTTTCAAAGAGATGATAATTTATTTTCATTGCTTGCATTCACTTGAATGTACACACAAAGCAGAAAGAATACCAGTATTAAATATCCTAAAGTCTCCCATCAATAAATTGCAATAACGTTCCCATACTTCTGCTACCTATAAATTATAAATTTAGTATATTTCTTTTGATAATAAGGATGTGTTCAGTTTTTAATGTCACTTCTTCAAACTTATAAATAACGCAAAAACAAATTATTTTTTCTAAAATTCTGAATCTTATCCATAACTTCTCCAAATCGAATGACATAGAATTGGGTTCCCTTTCCCACTTTTATCTTCCCACGTCTCTCTCTTTTTCCCGTTTCTAGAGTTGGAAAAGCAATACGCGCCTGTTATCTGGTCAAACAATGACCTGTTTTTGTCGTATTGGGACGACTGATGAAATATCTGGACTGGATGCCGCTGACTCAATGGGTCGATGGGCGGGTGACCACAGGAAAGTGGGTTAGGATGAGACCAATAAGCGATGGTATAGGTAAGGGAGGTGAGCGGGATGGGGGATGATGGTGGTTATGTAGGGGTTTCAGTGGAGGGAGGTGGACGGGGGAAAATCGGAAATCTCCAAGAGGCGGATGAGTTAGAGTGTTCAAACGTATAACGCTGCCAAATTGGCTCAGCGCACCAACTGATACAAGCAAAACGATAATAGTGGGTCAATTTAATGACTGATTCTCCTCCGAGCAAAACAATTGTTGCGGCTTGTTCAATAGTCCCGTTGTATGTGTTTTCGTGGTATAAATCGAGAATTACCTATCAAACCCACGGACAATAACGTCATATAAACCCCACCCTTTGATCGTTTATTCAGTAAGAATAATATAGAGCCAGCGTTCATCGACTGTCTTCAGTTCTCTCCTTGGATTTCTCAGTTTGATGATTATTTCCTGTAGTTAAAAACTTGTTCTCTGTTGAACATATAATTATCAATTTTAGGAAAATGTTGGTATCAATGTTTGTTGTTTGTTAGTATGGTTAAGGACAGGTATAACTTAGGTTCAGTAAAGTGCTCCACACACATTTATCTACAAGCAAGGTAGCATATTTTCTGTCATTTCTTTAACGTATACCTAAGCTGATATTGTATTTGTGTTTTAAACTGTGCACTGAGTGTTCAGCGAGTGTGAATCTGTAATTTCATGCACAATCAACATGAGAAGTTATTTTCCTTTAGCAAAAATTTGGTTTCGTTTAGCTTTGTAATGGGTGAATCAATCTGAGCACGGTTATCTGCAATTGTACAGAGAATCATGTCGTTTGAAAATTAATTAGGTACCCAGGAACTTTGGCGTTTGTTACCAGGATGTGTATGGTAGTAGATAAAACTATCACGAGGATAACCACGCATATATTGACATGTTAGCAGTCAGGTAGGCAATATTTCACGGTAAGAATGGGCACAAGGCGTGAGCAATAGGACATACGGAGTCATTATGAGAGCTAGGCGCACGCAATAGCTAGTGATTGTGCCAGCAATTCAATTTGAGGAGGTGTAAAGCAAAATTTGGGAGATTCGTAGGCTTTCTGTCCAGTTTTAACCATACAACATTAAAAGTTGGGGGGGGGGGGGAGTGTTCTAGAACTTGGGAAGATGAAGGCTGGTAGAATTTCTATTTTCTGTTGTTTCCTTTGAAGCAGTTTTGCATTTGACCATTAGTGGATCATTCTTTGATTTTGATCGTGTATTTTCCTGTTTAATATTAGTATATGACTTACAACAGATTCTCTTTAGGGATAATTTTGTGGTTTTGTAAGAGTATCTCTATTCAATGTGGTACACTGGGATCCACAGAGAACGGATACGCAAGTACCCAGTGTTGTACAATATTACAATACTGAAGCAATATTGTATTCAAAATAGATTTAAAATTCATTTCTATATTTGTTTCTGCTATATAGGCTACATTAATTCCGTGTTGCCAAATTGTAACATTCTGTATCAGAAAAAAATATCAACCATATTCGATTAAAGTGAGTATACGTAAGTTTCCTTACAACTAAAGTGTGTTTACCAACGTATTCTTCTAGTCTTTATTTTTTTCAGATCACTACGGCATCCGGGGGATTATCTAAAGTACATCTTACTGATTTAATATAAGGATTTTATGCTATTTACTTTCTACTGACTTAGCATCCTGATTTACGAAGCATTACACGTTCCTTATTGTCTACAGAACATTCCTACACAAGGTTATAAAATGTTCTTTATTTAAACATGAAGATAAACTACAGTACAAATTGATCCTGTACGAAATTAGTCACCTTTCTACTATATATTTACGTGTCTCATACTATCACCTTTGCAACTGACGCAATGTAGTAGCAGTAGCAGTAATAATTTCTTGTATCACCTTTTGTGATTACAGCTCCCCTATCGGTTCAATACCATCACTTCATTTTTCATTACAGCTCCCCTAGCGGTGCATTTCCTAACTTATGCATGTTGGAGCATCGAGCATCGTATAGTATTGAGTAACGTAATAATGAGTAAACATTTTAAAAATCATAATTTTGTTACAAGAATGGTATTTTGGAAGAAGTAAAACGAGGACGGTAATTCGGTTCTTCCCTTCTGTATACGTTAATCAATAGAAAAGGGAAAGCAAAATTCGTTTCTATTTCTCTCTTAGACTAACATACCATAATATATACTGTGGTTACACTGAGAGAGATTTTCTTGCTGATTTTAAACAAAAAGGCACCAAAAAATGTTCTCTGCAGTTGTGAATACATGTGAACGCGACACGGTGACGTCATAGCGTAAAAGATGAAAGTTAGCGAGAAGCGCCTAACGAATGCTGTTTTCGTAGTCATGCGACTCGTACTCGCTCATTCGAAAACGATGCTTTCTCCCCGACTTTTAAATCTCCCCCACACACCAAAATGAAGAGAACAAGTGTGTTGTGTGGTTTTCCTCTCTCTGTACATTTTTTGTTCATTTCTACGTAAAACTACAGAGGACAAAAATTTCTATCCACGTTGGTCACTATACGATTTCGACAATCATAGTACACAGAACAAACTGAAAATATTTATTGTTAATAAAGAGGAATAAATTATTTTCTCGTCATAAATAAATAAAAGTGGACGGCTAAATTAAATTATTTGTATCAAGTCACATTAGGTTTTGTTACATGATATCACTCGGTGGAGGAGGATTCCTGATGGATGAGTGATCTCTCGGGTGATGTTGTAATGAAAGACTCCTGGGCTCGATTCCCGTTGGGGATACATTAAACGTAGATGTTCAGAATTCACTTCAAACTGTAGGTGCTCCCTCTTAGAACTATATTATCATTCACTGAAAGACAATGGCAATCATTCCATCATTATAAAAAGGTACCATAGACTCATATACTTGTCTCAGGGCAGAACTACAATTATTCATCATCTGGTACAAAACATAACTTAGTTCTTAGAAGAACTTAAATTATCGGTTCCAGTCATAATAGATCACAATATCTTGTCCCAAGGACAAAGTATAATATTGTAAAAATAATTGACGATATACTGTAAGATTGGCAGTGATGAGACATGCAGACTCTTCAAGGAGATATTTTAGGGTCAGTTCTCTAATCGACCGCTAAACGTCTAGTCAGCGCTAAGTTGAAGCCAACGCTCATTTTACGTACTCTCATTGGTCACAATCAGACTTGGTCTCAACTTAGCGTTGACTAGAAGTTTAGCGGTCGATGGTAGACTTCTTATGGCTATAGAATGAATCCCTATAATATCAAATACATAAAGAAAACGATTATAAACAAATAAACTTTTTATGCCTTAAACTTTCCAAGCATTTTACCCAGCTCTCCCCCTGCGGGAAGAGCTTAGCCGTGGTACAGGATTTGATCATTGGAAGAAAACAGCAATACCATAATAATGTATTCATTGGTATATAAACGGGTTCTTACCATAAACCATAGAAAATTAGAAGTTAAATATTTACCTTTAATGAGTAGTACATGGAGAATTTTATTAAATCAACTGTCTTCAGAAAGTGTTTTAGAGGATAAATGCTTTCTAAATGACATTAGCTTGAACTAGAGAACCTGGAAACCTTAGATATAAAGGTAACCCACCTAGAATTGAGTGGTGGATCTACGAGGAAAAAGAAAGAATTACATGGTTAACACGCATGAAATTTTGAAAGCACTTTCTTGGTAAAAAAAAAAAAAAGAATGTTTAAAACTTTTGGCGTCTCAAAAGCTTTAATCTGGTATCGCTTGGATAAGCCTATAAGGTATATAATTGTAATTTAGCTAAGATTTCAATACGATTTGCGGTTATAAGAAGTGGATTTGATCTATAAAATATTCTAAATGGATGTATGATACTTATTAATAGTTAATGTTCTGTACCCAAAGAATAACCATAGCTATTACTCAGTTTAGAAGGAGTTTGATCTCTTGATTATTTACAAATAGCAGAAATTACCTTATTGTTCTAAACATTTGTAGTGAAGAGATTCACTTGAGCTTATTGTGTGTTCATGTTCATTAAACTTATTTAACGTACATTATAGATCAGACAGGTAGGTGTGGGAAGTCCTCACATGTCAGAGGAGTCAGGTTGCTTGGCGAGGACTCTTGTGTAGCAGATAAGGTAACCTCTAGCTATTTATCTAGATACCATACTTACATATGATTGTTGAAACTGAGAAAAACTTTGGAGAAACCTTTATCTGTATGGCTCATATCAGAACTCGGACCTGTGTGCCTCCCTGGTGCCAATCCAAAATCCGCAAACGTAACTACGAGGTAACGGTTAGTGCAATTAAAATTTCACAAAGGCTTAACATTTCACAAAGGCAAATATATTTGTCATTTTAGTATGTAGTTATTTCATTGTTGCAATGTTACTTAATTTCGGTTACTATTAAAGTCATTTTCACTGTTGTCACAAATTGAATGCAGAAATGCACCCATAAATATTTAGATTTACTTGTATTTTCTCTACAGCTCAACCTCTCACAAAATAACGTAACTAAAAAAATAAATAAATGAAAAGTATCAGAAATGGATCCTGTGAAACCAACTTAGCTGTCCTACTGTCTCACGCCACGGATGCCCTAGCAAATAAACAAGAACTTGACGTCATATACCTAGACTTCTCCAAAGCATTTGAAACTGTCAATCACAAACTTCTTATACACATGCTTTCTTCCAGATTTAGTATACACGGACCCCTCCTTCAGCTTCTAACATCATATTTGTCTGACAGAGAACAACGTGTCGTCTTCTCTGGTAGCACATCCAAGTGGCTCCCCATGCTTTCAGATGTCCCTCAAGGAAGTTCCTTAGGGCCAGTTTTATTTTCCCTCTTCATTGATGACTTATGTGAACAGATAGATAGTTCTTGCTCGGTACTTCTTTACGCTGATGACTGCAAAATTTTTAAGACAATTAAATCTACTGAAGATACTTTCTTCCTTCAAGCCGCTATAGATTCTGTTGAAATATGGTGCAATAATTGGTTACTGAAAGTCAATCCTTACAAAACTGCTGCAATGCGTTTCTCACTGAAAACTCATAACACAAAATGTACGTACACATTAACCTCATCTAATATACCATGGGTAGACCATTTAAAAGACCTGGGTATCATATTTGATGAAAAACTCAATTTTACTCCTCATATTGAATTCGTAATTTCTAAAGCACTCAAACTTCTTGGACTTCTCTACAGGTTTACCGATATTAAAGATTTCAGAGCTCTTCGGTCATATTTTCTCACTTGTGTACTTCCTACTATTGAATACTGTTCATCTATCTGGTCTATGGCTTGTGAAACCAATTTATCTAAATTGCACAAAGTCCAAAATTTCTTTATCCGCATTGTACAACACAGGTTACCCTACCTCCAACACAAATCTAAAGTAGACATTTTGAATGTTCTTGACTTAAAAAACATAGACACACGAAGAAAACTAAATGACTTAAAATTTCTTTATAAAATTATGCAAGGCACACTCAGGACCAACGACCTTCTTCCACTTTTTAACCTAAGAGTACCTAGACAAAATTCTCGTTCACAACATCATTTCTACCTCTCAAAACCGAGATTGTGTCTGGTCCAGCGATCTCTTGTATATAGATTATCACCATTTTTACAATATCCTTTGCCACCAGATTTCTGCTTCAGTAAAAGTAAATTTCTAAAGGTTTGTTATATGAATCTAGAATGAATGAATGAAAAAAATGTATTGTTTTTTATCGCATAAGTCCTTGTTGTAATATTATTTTTATTATTGTTGTTATTGTTTGTTACAAGAGCGGTGTAAAATGGCGTTTGCTGTATCCATGCTAACTTCTAATAAATATGGCCTAGTTAAGATTTGTAAGAAGGTTCACGTAAGTATCATTATTAGAAAAACTTTCTTTTACCTGTCCCGTAATCGAGAAAATGGAGATTCGTTGTTATGAAAACCAACCGAAGTTTTGAGAGAATTATTCTGATTATTACTCATATCTACAGTTCCAAGAATTCGATTTCGGTTCTGGTTTGTTCTAAATATTTTGATAGAAACATAAAATAAAACCCAAAAACGTTTCGTTCAGAAATGACAGATTGTAGTGGCACCGGGCAAGATCAAAATATACAATTCGTGATCGAGAATTGACATTAAAATCTTAAATGAATTCTGCCTTCTACCATATCTACTAAATTTCGACGGCTGCAGTGTTACACCTGGAAAGAAATTTAACTGAAAATGCTGTTTATATTTTCTCTTGCTAGGCCTATTGTCAGTAAAAGTTATTTTCTCAAAGAAATATACCGATCACAAAAAACAAGCAGAGTGACAGTTTCCAGCGTAACAAAGTGTACCATATAAATAACGTAACAGCAGTTCGTCATGAAATATTTCAGAATATCTTCGGAAAGCAACTTAGTATCTTTTCCCTATTTTTCTCTTCTTTTGCAGACACAGCGGACAAGCTGTTGGTGAGACGAATAACAGAGAGAAAGATATTAATACGACAAGCGCGAGACGGATACACTTCCTAAGAAATGAAAAAAGATTAAAAAAAAAGGGAAAGAAGCTTTTATATGTACAATAACTTTGGATCAAGAACGCTTTTTCTATGAATTATAAATTGTCTGAGTCTGGTAACCGGAGACATAAAAAAGTAGGAGGTCAGATGGCTTTTCCTTCAGACGCAATGTTTACGAAGACAAGAGGAAATTGTGTTACCTCTGCTTCACGCTTGCTTTATGGGCTTCCTTCCTTTATGCTTTGGAATAAAGGAAGGTGATTCATCTCTTTCAATCTTGGAATCCTTTTATTTTATTTTTTCTGATTAGAAATACAAGTGTCGTTTTTATCATCATTTGTGTTTTCACTCTAAAACATGCACAATCCTTAACACCAAATTATAACAAAGCGTCTATATTGTTTACAGGAGGCAGTTGGGAAATACGGAACCAAAGTAATATTGGATCGTTCCATAAGTATTGTCGTTTTTAACATGACCTTGGAAACGACGCCATGCAACCGGTGAATTATGAACTATACCAACGTCATGAGACTAGCGCTGTCTACGACAGTTCCTTGTGAATCATTGCACGATGTGATCGGTCTGCAGCAAGTTGTGTGATAACGCATGTGTTTGAACATATCAGTGTCTGAAGAACGCATGTTATGCTTCGTAAGTTCTATTCAGTGACCATGGCGGCACACAACTTCAATGCAGTATATGGTCACGGGACCCTTGATGTCCATAAAATTCAGAGATTGTTCATAAAATGGTGATCTAAAAGCACCAACCTTAATAATATGTCACGATAAGGGCGTCCTGTCGAGTTGAACAGCAATGGTCTGTGAGTAGCTGTTGAAGATAGTCAAGGTCAAACGGGTCAGTTCGATATATTACTCCTTTCGACTTATTTAGCCGTTCACCGTCATCTTCAAGATCTTGGTTATGTGGTCCCTAAAAACACATTCAATTACAATGTTTCTGTAACGCTGCAATATCCGATTTATGCTTCAGGAAATCAAGTTTTGAAAGAGCAGATCCACAGGTAGCGTAAGGTTGACAACAGTTTCAAGTAAGTACGGTATCATAGAGATTGCTCTTGCAACGTTCGCTACAACTCTTGCGTCTGTAGTACGAATCAGAAAGTTATCCGTATTTGATGAACATTCAAATGTCAAAAATACAGATCATAACCAAATTTGTATATTAATTTAGAAAGAAAACTATAAATTATTTTTCAAGAATCTATCATCCACTAGGAAGGGCGTAAGTAGTAATGAATGAGATCTGACATGCGGTATTGTCACTATCTATTTAGAGAGCCGTCATGGTGTAACTACAAAAGCCTTAGCTTAGCGAAAGGTTCATGGTTCGAGTCCTGATCATGATATAACTTTTCTAATTACTTTTTCTGTGGTACAAGTGCAAATGTTATATTTTGTAAAATGCTCTTGACATGTAAAGTGAATGGGTAAATATATCGAATCCATAGTAGAGATACAGCTTTAATATAATGAAGACAATGGGTAAAGTCCAAATATTTATGTTCTAATATAACTTTTGATCAGTAGTGGTGGATTTTGTCGTACATACTTAACATTAGATCAGACTGTAAGTGACAAAGGCAGACATTTCGCCGTTCCTGAAACATATCTGAAACATTCCAGAAAGAAAATGAAATGTTGATATAACATTGCTAATGTTGCAGAGTTACCTATGTGAAACATTTCTGATTATCGTGTGTTGTCAGGGTTGAAGCTGAGAAAATGTGAATTCCATGGTTTTACACCACAGAAGAGGCAGCAGAATGTGAACATTTGCAGTGCGTGCCCTATTGACTTGTTGTGGAAGGGAGCCATTTTTGTACAGAATGGTCACAGGAGAAAAAGAAATGTATTTTGTACTCCAAAAACTACCCACACAAAGTGATGTTATGTGTTTGTTGGAATATGCGTTATATGATCTATTTTTAATTTATGTCACTGAAGCAGACAATCACGGCGGATGTGTACTGTCAGTGGCTGACAAACGCCCTGTATTGGTCAATCGTAAGGATGTGATCATCTACGAGACAACACCGCCATACACACTGCAAGGATAACCCGTGAGAAATAGAGGAATTGGGGTGGAAGAACATTTCACATCCACATTATTCACCGTACCTTCCAACTACAGATTTCAGTTTGCTTCGCGTCTCTATCTTGTCCATACAACACTGCAAAACGTGAAGAACGAGCGGCGAACAGCTGTCGAAATTTTGTCATCCGAATCCAAAGTTCTTTTCAAACGCAGAATTCAGAAATTAGTTGACGTGGCAAAGGGTTGTTGGATCAGGAATCGACTATTATGATGGCTGAAGATTGTGTTCCAGCTATGTCTCTGTGTTATTTTCCTTCATTGCACCAAGGAAACAACATAACTAATGGAATGATCTAAAACGCGGTTGTATCTGCTGACCAAAAATCGACGTATAATAGAACAGTAGTAGAGTAGAGCCAATTATACAATATGGCGGACGTGTGCTGACATCATCAGATTGCTGTGGCTCGATTAGTTATCGACAGCGTGAGATCATTGCCCTCTGACGTGACTGTTGACCTAGTGATATCACGTTATCTGTTGGCCAACTGATATCAGGTTAACTGTTGTCATTTCCCCTTTCACTTGATGATTGATAAAGTTTAGAATATATAGAGGGCAGTAGTGTCGTATTCATCATAAATTGACTTGAGCTTCACAGCCATGGGCAAGCAGCAGCGGGAACAGTATCACCAAGCTATAGAAGAAGTTGACTTGACATCAGAGGATGAAGAGGTAATGAAGACATTATCATTACTCGATAATGCAGAAGACGAAGAGGATAGAGGAGGAGACCGAACAATGTCCATGAGACCGAACCCGTGCCTTGTACATAGAATCAAGGTAGTTGAATCCATTGGCCTTCGCGGCCAAAATGGCGTGATGAGCGGTAGTACTGGAATCCATTCTTATTATTCAGAAAACGTGATGTTCTCAAATAGTAGAATAAGTCGATTCCTTAGTATAGCAGTCACAAATTTGATTCCTGAAAATAATAAAGTGAATTAATCTTTTGCAAATTAATTTTCTTTTTCACAAAATTAAAGCCACTTAAAACAATAAAGTAGCAGTGAGTTCCAAATCACTTTCAATGAAATTAACTTCACAAAACAAAACCAAAATAACAATTCAGTTTCCAATTAATATAAACTTCACAATATTACATTAATCCATGAGCTAGTTTAGGTCGGTTCCTTCAGTTCATAAACTCAGACTAAAGGGCAGTGTGATTAGGTAGTGTGTTTATAGAACCTACTTCATTTTTTACGCATGCGTAAACTTCAATTATCAAAACATTATCATTACCTTTAATTCATATCAATAACTATATTACTTTATAAAAGCTATATTATTATCTACGCATGCACAAAAGATAAATTAATAAACATTATCACCATATTCCTATATAATCATACGGTAGAATGTAAAATCTAATTACTCTGATTAATATTTTACTCAATACGAAACAACAGCAGCAGTATCAGCAGTAGCAGACTGTACTTTTCCAATTTTAAAGGAAATAATTAAAATCTGAAATAAAATAAAAAGATAAAATAAGTTATTATTATTAATACTATTCAATTCTTATCTTCAGTTATCTTCAGTAACAGTTCCTCAAAGCGCAAAAAAATGGGTAACACTTTTATTAATTTAAACTTCCTTTAAATTACTATTACCTCCTTTCCACACAATAAAAAGTAAAGTATTAATGCAATGATAATTTCACACTTGAAAACCGTAAGTTCATCCAATAGCTTCAACTAAAAACTCAGACTGAGGTTTCACGGGATAGTGCAGTGTTTTTTATAGTTTAACCTTCCTTTCGCTTCTAATTATCTACTCTCTCTCTTTACGCATGCGCAGATGCTTATTCTAAATGATATAAGACTCTTATCTACTCTTACCCGTTCAGGTTCCCCACAAGTCGGTGTTTACATACGCCGCTTCCCCACTACTCACTGTTTAAACACGTTTCCCACAAGTTGCTGTTTACACACGCAGGCTCCCCACAACTCAGTGTTTAGACAGGTTCCCCACAAGTGAATGTTTTCACACGAAGGTTCTAAACAGCTCGGTGTTTAAACAGGCTTCCCACAAGTCAATGTTTACGCACACATAGGTTCCCACAAGTCAGTGTTTTATGTTCCCCATAAGTTGATGTTTACACAGACAGCTTCCCCAAAGTCATATATGTGTATATATATGTATGTGTGTGTGTTGGTTTGCAAGTGTCACCACTATGGGATTTCAAAATATGATTGAAAATCTCAAGTTCAGTCTGGAATAAAGTGTTACGGAAAGGATGATAGAAGGTAGTCCACAGGACCTGGTTTGTATGTATCAGCATTCAGGTATTTCATAATATGATTGAAATCTCAGGTTCAGATTAAAATAGTATTACGAAGAGGATATTAAAAGCTAGTCAGCCACTGTGTAGTTTGTAACTTATTAAAAGGTAGTCGACCAGCACCTAGTTTCTATCTTATTAGAAAGTAGTCGGCCAAGGCTTAATTTTTAAGTTATTAGAAGGTAGCCGTAGTCAGTCGGGTTCTAGTCTCTCTCTCTCTTTGTGTGTATGTGTATGTAGCCAGAGTCAATGTTATCTAATGCCTTCTAATCTATAACCGATAATCCTGGCTGAAGTTTTCCTGAGTTTCCCTCAATTTTATCAGATCATTCCCGAGCTATCAAATGAAGTAAGGCCCTCGTTGCTATCCTTTTTCAGCCTGAACCAGTTACCTAATGATTTGTAGTCTATACCTGATTATCCTAACTAAAGTTTTCCCGAGTTTCCCTCACTTTCACCAGACCATTCCCTAGCCATCAAATGAAGTGAGGCCCTGCTCGCTATCCTATTTTCAGCCTGAGCCAAAGTTATCTAATGGTTTGTATTCTACACCTGACTATCCTGACTGAGATTTTCCTGAGTTTCTATCAGTTTCACCAGGACATTCCTGAACTATCAAATGAAGCAAGACCCTGGTCGGTATACAATCTCAAGCTGTGTTAAAGTACACTAATGGCTTCTAATTTACGGCCAAGTATCCTGACTGAGATTTTCCTGAGTTTCCCTCAGTTTCATCAGGCAATTTTTCGAGCTAACATATGAAGAAAGACCCTGGTCGCTATCCTATTTTCAACCTGAGCCAAAGTTACCTAATGGTTTGTAGTCTACATCTGATTTCACCAGATGCTTCCAAAGGAGGATATGAAGTAAGGTCATGCTCACTATCCTATATATACGAGCTGCCGTAGCTCAGTGGTAGAGTGTTGGCGTGCATTCGGGAGGCCGACTATTTTCATTGAGGTTTTTCCATGATTTTTCCTCAGTCACACAGGCAAATGCCGGGATGGCACATCCAACATAGGCCCTGACCAATAGCTTCCCGAATCCTTTCCCTTCCCCTATCCCGGTCAAGAACCGTTGTTGGCTACGCTGCCAGTGCCTGAAGTCACACAATGGATGACGTGAGACAAAGACAAACCATCAATAGAACACAACGACAGCTTCTGCTTAGATTAACAGAGCCTACCGGACCACACCTGTGGAGGCGCTCCAGGTAGCGACTACGCACCTATGCGCCTTCAGGGAAAGAGACTGAGAGCCATGTGCTGGCTGAAGGAAGGAAACGAGGACAAAATAGAGCTGATAATCAACAAAAGAACACTCGTAAAGGAAGAGATAGATAAAAAAATTGGCTGGTGCATGGCAGGATTTCTGGTATCAGAGCCCGAAGGGGAGAAGACTATACGATATTATGACGGATGTGGCTGAGAGGCAACATATACAATTGGACATAAGGGAGGATTAATGCACTAGCTGACAGGACATGCCCCCTTTCGTCTGAAACTTAAACAACTTAACCTAGTGGAAAATAACAAATGTCAGTACTGTGACGAGTTTGCCACCCCGGAGCACGTGGTACTAAGATGCATGGAGACAGATCATCTAGTCAACAAAGAAAGGGATCTCCTAATGGACAAAGATACAGCGGAAATTTTTAGAACTGGTTGTGGTCCTGAAGGAGATACATATGAAAATATCATTATTCCATAAAAAGAAGTTTATGAATAGGGAGGCAGCTGTCTGATAATAATCTCAAAATTTGGAGATAAACAAAACGCGTGCGGGAGTGTGTACGATCTTTTTGAATTTAGGGGCCCTCCACCTTTTTGCATTATTTGCTCAGCTCTGCTTGGCGCGCCTGATGAGCACAGCTAACCTGAAACGGATTCTCCACAGGACTAGGGCAAGCCAATCCCCAGTTTATCTCCTCGTCTCGACCCCTGACTCGACGTCGAGGCACGGAGATAGGACCTTTGCGCATTTATAATTTCCAATATTACAGTGCGTACGAATAAAAGAAATCCGATTCATAGTGCGCATACTGTACCAACCAACCAAGAACAATCGCAATAAAACATGAAGTGCTTATAAATACAGGTGCTTGGAAGTCTGCTGGAAACCAGCAGCTAATGGAGTGCCTTGTTGCGCAAGCCGTGGCAACAGACACCCGAATGTAGTGAATGTATGGTGGTGGTATATAATGGAAAATACTTAATATGTGTAGTTAAATAAAATAGAAAAGAAAACAGAAACAATTATGTTATGGAACCCAGAACACAAACTGACTAAAGAAGCTAATATGTGTACCGATAGTATTTTGGAGCTCTGGTTACGTGATTAGAGATTGTGTTTGAAGTCTGCGAATTTTGTTTATTAATATTGGTAGTAAACCTTCAAAGAATCGGGTTGGATCTCCGAATGAGACTTATAGATTGGAAAGGTTATGAATGGAAGTATGTGCCAATATTTGCAATAAATAGTTGCTTTGAGTCTAATGCTCGTTTTAGACAGGTCGAGATCCATAATAGTGATATTGGCGAAAAGTCAAAATGAAAGAATTGATTGATTGTGATCAAAGTAATCAGGCAGCTTATCAGACATTGGACAGAACTGATTTAGTGGATTCTTACTTTGGTGAATTAAATAGAAGTGATATGAATTTGGAAGTTGGCCTAAGTGGTAGAATAGTGACCGGACGTTTGGAAGAAAGACAAGCTGGAGGAATCTTACAGAGTAAAAAATTAGTTCGATATGAAGATTAATGTAGGGAAGCAGAACCGAGTGCATATGAAAGAGGAAAGAAGATGGAATAAGTGTTAAGGGAATTTAGATGCAGTCAATTGAAATGTGGAAGAGAAAGACTTGATTGCGGAGTTCTTCATCCCATTCATTCCACGCCTTGGAAATGATAGATTTGGGCGAAGTCCCGAATTATGTTCAGAAGAAGAAACGAGAGGGAAAGAATTTTTGGGAGAAGATAAGAGATTAAGTAGACGTAGAGGAGGCAGAGTTTTTGGAGGTTCGGCCAGGAGAGAAGATTTGCGGAGTTCACGAGAGCAGGAGGTTCCAAGATTGAAAGGGAAAGTTTATAATTTGGAGGACCCTGGTGGATCGATTAGAAGAAACTTTATTGATCAACAAACTTCAATGGAAGCAAATAGAAATGAGTTTTCCGAAAGAAGAAATATTAATAAAGATGGTTTCTGAAGTAGGAGTTTGGATTCTGATGAGGTTTCAGATTTGATGGAAGAATTAAGAATTTTTTGCTGATATTCCTGCGGGGGATATTGAGATTGATGAAAGACTTATGGAGAACTTTGAGTTTAACTCGGCACTTTCCAGAATTCAAGAATTATTGAGGGGATGCAGGTTGGAAGCAGTTGATGGAAATGCGGTTTTTGAATTTTTGCTTAAAATGGAAAAACTTATCATGAATGAGATGTACCTTTCAAATTAATTATGAGGTGTTTGCTTCAGAGAGCAAAAGGTGAAATGAAGATGGTGTTTCGGTTTTGTGCAATAAACGAATTGAATTGGACAGAAGTGAAAAGGATATTGAGAAGAAAATTCATTTCTTCATTTGTTGAGTCATTTAATCAGAACTTTGAATTATAGAAAACAAGTTAGTGGAGACAATGTGTTGGAGCATATTGACAGACTTGTGGATTCAGCGGCTGTTTTGGAATTTTAACAAGATGAAAGACAATTAGTGAGGACTATATTGAATGGATTGGATCCAAGGATTGCTAATAAGTGTGAATCAGAAGGAAGACTTGTTAGAATTTCGGAACTGAAACATAAAGCGATGAACTAATTGGATTATATTAGTGCCAAACTGGAGTATGATGATTTTGTTAGGAAGGAATGAGGTTTCGAAAACCAGAACAGAAGATTTATGGTCATGAACGTAGAAGGGAACTATGAACAAGAAACATTCAGTGATAAACAAAGAAGGATGGATGATGATAGATGAAGTTGGAATGAGGACAATGAAATGTAGGAACAGGAGAGAAACCAGACAAGGGAGAGATCAAAAGTTAAGAATGATGACCTTCCTGATCAGGCTTATTTTGAAGATGCATATTCGGATCGGGGAAGGTTTAACAGGAGAAAATTTCATGGTAACCAGAGAGGTTATGGAAATTATGGTAATCGGGATGTTAAAAGAAATCAATGGTAAGGTTAAAAAGAGAGGAAAATTTTGATGAAAAGGAAGTTGGAAATAAATTTGAGGGAAGTCGAGTCAGAGGAAGGAGAGTTTACAGAAGATGGTAATTTTTGAAGTTAAGAAAATGCTTCAAAGTATATTAGTAATTGTAGAATAAATGAAAATGATATTGTCTGTAAATTTGAGAACGAGTTAGGTTAAATTCTGTGAAAATTAAAAATCCCCAACCAATCGGTCTTAGATATTTTTAGATAATTGGATTCTCAGGTTTTAGGCGAAAAGGATTGTACTTTTTCTCGGTTGAATATTCATGTTTATTTTTTACATTAACTAGAAATCCCACCTGCTTGTCTCCATATGTAGTATACAAATTAAGTATGAAAGATTTAATTGATACAAAGAAATTACTTGTGTTGAAAAGTAGTACATAAAGAAATGAGAAAAATTGATAATGAAGTAAGAGCACGAATTCTTCTAATTATTTTTGTTCCCCGGATTGTTAAAGTGACTGTAAAGGTATTTGGAGTTGATTATTGGAAATGTGAATTTGACATAATTATAGAAACTGAAAGAAGATTGATCTCCAATGAATTGTTTGAATAATAAAATGACTTGATGCCAGTGATTTAGTGCCAGTGATTGAGTTTCAGGACATTAAATTATAATTTTATTAATATTTTGTTGAGTCTTGTTAACTTCATATCAAGAAAGATTGTAGTTTTGATTAAAAATAATGTTTTTCTCAAACCATTAAAATTCAATTGATTGTTGTATTCTTTTATATGTTTACTAATGTGTGTGTTGTTCAATTATAGGTTATGTTGGTTTGATGTAATCGTGTACAAAGTGTGATTGGATACCGACAGTAGATATTGTTATGAGTAATTTGCGAATGACACTTAGAGAAAGAGAAATTTAATTCTGTAGATTGGAATATGTAATGAAAAAATAATTTTGTCTTGTTGGTAAGGTGAGGGTAAGCTTGCAGTGAGCAGTAACTATATTGCTGCAAAATGTAAATTTCTGTCGATTTTATCATATTTAATCTCACCTTGGATTGAGAATAATGTAAGATTATATTTATTGATGGACTTGAAACATTGCTCGATGGTGGCGCCACTGTTCATGAGACGGAGAATTTCAAATCCGGTATTTAGAACGACAGTGGTTATGGCGGAGAAAAGAACCAGTGAAAATGGTTCTTTCATATTTGAAAATGTCGGTTAATCCACAATGTAGACATTAGAAATTAATTACTCTGATAACAAGGAGATTTTCTACCTTTACTTGTTTTGAAGTGCTAATTGAGATTCAGCATGATTAAATACTAGAAGAAAGGTTTGAAAAGAAAGAGGCAATATTGAAAGTGCTGGTGATCAACGTAAACATAAATTCTCTGATAGTGAGATTACGCTTCGTTTAGAATTGAATTAATACAATCTAAAATATCATATCTGGTCTAAGTTAGTAATTAAATTGAATTCCGATAAAGGAAATAAATAAAAGTAAGTGAAAGAGCTAATTAAATCTTTTTCAACTAAAATAAGAATTTCATCGAAAGGAAGGAAATTAGCCTTGAAACGATTTGGAAGTTCCTCCTATATCGCGTATAAATAATTTAAATAGATTTTTATGTGCATGAATAAACACGAGGAAGTATAATAACTCTTAAATGAAGAAACTTTTAACGACAGAAGGCTTTGGTTCAGTAGATGGTCCGTAACTAGTGAGGTCACCTGGATTAGTTCTAGCAACCTGTAAAAGTACTTATGGTTTGAATGCTGTTGAGTTTCTTGTTCAAAGTGAAAGTGAGAAATTGGGTTAACGTGTTATGTCCGGATGCTCAAGTCAGGCTAGGTTTGTCGTGGTTTTGTACTTTATTGAAATATTTTGTATGTGTTTGAGTGCGTTATATTGGTAAGAGCATCTGAGAGACCAGGGTTTGATAGTTTCGGTTTTAAAACTATTGCTTGGAATTATTGGGTCAGCAACATGGAAAGTCAGGTTAGTTTTTTTAGATGCTTGAAGCGATTGGTGTTGAATTGAATTAAACATTGTGATTGTGTAGAACTAAATAACGGATTGAATTAAATAAGTAATTTGGGGTTTTCTTGCTTCGGTGGAGGTCGAGTACATGGTAGGGGGGGGGGTCTTCTTTTTCGAATATCGGAAAATTGTTTTATTTGTGAACAGTTTTGTTGAGTGCTTGAGGTGTCTTTAGTGTATAATTCTTGTGTAAAATTGAGGGGTTAGTTGATACATTTGAAAATAGGGTGTTCGAGGAGGCTGGATTGTAATTCCTGGGTGTTTTGTATGATTGTGTGTGAATTGGATTAACAAATTTGGAAATGTTGTTTTCTTTATAAATCTTTGAAATTTGTATTGATTCAGTGGTTGATTGGTTGACATGATGTCGAGCGAGCGATGACGGGTTGGACCGATATTGGATTGGTTGAAGTATCGGTGAACTAGCGGTGGACCAGTTGAAGGTTGTTGAAGGAACTTGGGTTGTGTTGGTTGCAAGGTTTGGATTTGAGGGATAGAACTGAACCATTGCCTTTAAATAAGTGAAATTAAATTGTTAGGCGGAAGTTGCGTTAAAAATCAAATTGATATGTTTTTTGGGATTCATGGGTAAAATTAAACAGTCCTTGAATTGAGAAGTTTGAAATAGGATTTGATTTTCAATTGCGAGGAATAAAAGCACCTAATTTGAGTAATTCTTGTTAAATAAAGACTACTTAAAGGAGTTGCATCTTGAATTGATTTTTGAGTTTGAGGCTTGAAAATTTAGATCGAATAAAACTTAATTAGTTGTTAATCCCGGTTTTGATTAAATAATAATCTTTTAGGAGGGTTAGGTAATTTATAAATTCAAATTTAGATTTTCCTGGATTAGATAATTTTCTTAAAATCAACCAATTGAAGAGAAGGAATAGAATGTTAACAACACTTTTGTGTATGCCCACTGCTAATGTCCCCCATCGACTCCGCCACCCAGCTCCCTTCGGACACACCGTGACCCCTTTCACACCTCGTTCGGTGTGCATCCTGATACATCCTAACTTTCAGTAGTAATCAGTTATTTATACACATCCTAACAATTATGCATGTACATGCATACACATCCTTGCATGTACTATACAACGAGAAGTATTTAACCTTTTGTGGAAACTGTTATTGGAATTTCATTCCGCCAGCTCCACATACAATATTTTCTAATAAAAATCGCGATGAAATACATAGTACAATTTTACGACGAGACACTTACAATACCATTGAATATTGATAATGTAGCATATAAAATATTCAGGTTATAAATAACTGCAATACTTAAGGCCCCTTCTACACGAGCGTAGAAAGCGCAGCGGTTTTACAGCGTCCAAATCACACCTTCTAACAAAACCCATGCTTATAATGTACGTATTTACACATGTGTTTTCACCGCGCTGTTTGACACGAAGATTTAAAGGCAGGTTTTATTAGGAGCAGTATGCACGAGATAGAATGGCCACGATTTCTTCACTTGGGTAGAAGGGGCCTAAGATGCTGAAAATGAATTGTCGGTAGAAACATTCTAATATGCCAAAGGATATGTCAAAATTTCCACTGTGGTGTTGCTTTAAGAAATCGGGAGCACACCATTTTGAGAAACTACATACCCTTGCTTTGTTGCCTTCCTACCAACATTCTATTTCCAGCACCTTGCGGTAACAAATTACAAAATTATTTATTTCAGTTCAGTAGACTATACATAGTAACTTTGAACAGTGTTGCTGAATTTGTCATGTTATTTTTTTAACATACTAAAATGTGAAAGCAGCAAATCCATACAAAGACAGCAATAAAATATTTAGCTTAGTACTGCTTCTTTTAAACAATATGATTTTTATACGCAATACTTGAATCACCAATTATAAGAATTTTATTAAGCGTATTTGGTTTGTTTCAAACATCTGATACAAAGAAACTTCAAAACTTTGTTGTGTTACACAATACAGACGTATTGACTCAAATCTTTGAATCACAAATATATCTCATTTTGTTAATTAATTAGTTCATTTGTCCATATAACACAACACACAAAACTTCGGCTTACGCCAAACATTAATCTTCTTGCGCTCCACGATGTATTCAAGTTGTTTTATTATTAATTTTGCTGCACAAATTGCGTCCTAACTCTTTTTCCAATAAAAGGTTATTCTGTAAAGGAGAAACTTCATCAGATTACTCTGATAATATTAAAATAATGTACAGTTACCAGGCATACGCTAAACAAAGCAATTTAGGTCATCTTTAGTTACTTTGATTAGGACAACAGTTATTTGCAGGTATACGTAAACTTTGTTTTATATGGGCCAGTCTAGTAACTTTGTGACTTCGGGCAGTCACGATGAAGGTATGCGTGTTCTAGGAAATATAACAATGAATAAACCTTCGGGTATTTGCAATTTACTGATTTCTTGTTTTTTAAAAAAATGTTAAATATTCTTTCTGAAAGAGCAGCTTTTCAGTACACGTTGTTTCAAAACTACCTGGGATGACATTTTACCCCCCCCCCAAAAGTGTGAAATACTTTTTTGACGAAAAGCTGGCTCGGCTAAGCGTAAATCAAGCTAAACAAAGTTTCAAGCTGAAACATATAATTTGTTACAAAGCACAAAAAAACTTATTTTGCTAAAACTACGAAACTATGAGCATACATTTTTGTAATATGATTTGAAATGTTTATTTCTGAATAAAGATTCGACTGTAACGTTCACATTACCACAATTAACATTGCTTCCTTGTATATAGAATACTATGTTAAAAGGAACCAAGTAACATTTTGCAATCACGCCATAAATTACAAAACTGGTTTTCTGATTGCCTAGGATTGTTCAAATCCCGGCCAGGACACTATATACTTTTCTCGCAGTGTTCCAATGCCTGGCGCTCTGGGGTACACTCAGCCTCCTATCAAATTGAGTACCAGCGTGTCCTTGATACTCCTTGGCACCTTGGGAAGTTAAAGGCGGTCGAGCGTGGGACTGACCACCCCACCTCACTTCGTACCGTAGGTCAAGAAAATGTGGAGATCTACCTCCACACACCCCATGTTCTGTTCACGGCGCCTGCGTATCGCACAGGGGTAGCTTTACCTTTTTACGATTGTGACCAGCATCTTCATTGGACTCAGAACCAGAAAAGAGTAATTCCACCGAAAATCGTCCGATTTACCACAAATTGGTTGCATTTTTGAAAATTCTGATAATTTGCACCATATTGGTACATGTTTCGTAAACACAACGGTATGATTAGGAATACCGGATTCCATTCCGTATGGCAACGACGGCCATATATCCAGCATGGCGTGTGGCATATCATGAGAAAATCAGAATGCACGCAAAATGCAATCTTACAAGTAACACAATTTCAAGTGGACACTCAGATCTAGAAGAGATATACATATTTAAAATCAGCATAAAAAACAGTGTGTGTGTAAACTATTAGGTGTCATATCGATAGAGCACTATACTCAGGAACAATCTGTATGCATATCGTTTTATTTCCGTCGTTACTTCGAGAAGAAATGCGTGTTTATAAGCTATTGCATTGTTACTCCATGGTAGGATCACATACTCTTATCTCTCACAATATTACATTTACGGCAAAACTAACTTCAGAAACGTATTTTCCATAAAATTCTAGCCCAGAATGGACCATTATTTAAGTTTTCTTGATTTTAGCCAAAGATGCCTAAGGACCATAAGTGACGGAAATTTTTTCTCGTGTACAAGGACGCTAATGAGATATATTGCATTCGTAATCTAAATAGAAAGTTATTTGTACATATTTTAACGTAAGAACACTTGATTTAACCAAACCTAAACAAGAAATGCATAGGGTGTGAATATTCGTGAAGAAAAAAAAGTCAATAAAACAAGTTTTTCCTCCCTCGTGAAAAACCTATTTTACCGGACTATAAATCACAAAACTAACCTAATATTACCTCACATTAAGTCTGATTTATAAACATAAAACTGACTCTGAATCCCTCTGAATAGCTGGGAGACCATATGTACCATTTATTTCGTATTTCCCGACCGTCGCGTCGTTTTAATAAAAATGTCAATTTTTTCCCGTTTTTAATAACTCAAATATACTTTCATATTGCCACATTGACTTTACAAATAAATAATCAAATATATTAATTAACATTTGCAGACATAACATGCACGTACATATTTAATTCATTTTTCTCAATAGCGCTCAGAATTTAAAAACAAGACAAGAGAAGTCAAGTTCCGCCGTCGGTTGTAGCCTTAGTTTTTGCTTTGCCTTTGTGCTATACTGTCGCTTTGTTACTCAGTGCTAGTGGTGTATTTCAACTTCAACTTTTTAAAGAGGCGAAAATGCAGTTTTAATGATGATCTGAAACAGGGCGTGGAATCGCTTTAAAAAAATAGTTGTGGTGAAGGTTACCATATAACCTGCTCCTTAGCACCAGTCCCGATCTCTGTCAATTTTCTTCCCTATAATGTGAAAACACTTCTGCGTAACGTTGCCGCTTTCCTTATGACCTTTAGGCGTTTAAGGCTCAGGTTGGAATAGGAGAGGAGGGAGGATTCGGGAAGCTCCCAGGGATGTTGTCATCCCGGCATTTGCCCTGTGTGACTGAGGAAAACCCCTGGAAAAACCTCCGTCAGGATGGTCGGCCGCTGAGATCGAACTCACGACCTCTCAAATGCTACCCCAACGCTCTACCAGTGAACTACAGCGGCGGCTCGGTTCTTCTGTGTTTGCGATGTGCGTGTACCTGTCTTTATATTCAATGACGTAAGTACTTATTATTTTCTACTCTTCTTTTACCACCATGTGGAGAGAGGGGGAGAGTGTGGAAAAAATAAGAAAGCTTAAAACGTATAATGCACCACCATGTAGAGGACGTCAAAAAGAATTTTGGAGGTATGCAAAGCTATTACGGCATCATCACAAATGACATCTCCAAAAATGCAAACGGTGTCTTTTTTTCGATATGTTTAATATGACTTACTATATGATCTCTGGAGAGATTTTAGTGGGAGGGAAAGATTGATAGACAGATTATTGCTGGGGAATACCACCCATTCCCACAGTAATTTCGTACTATGAACCCCAGAAAGGATTCAAACTCATGAAACTGGAACAACTGTGTGTTGATAAAACAAAAGTTATGTCAGCATTGTAATGTTGAGCCACGGTGGTTCAATGGTACAGCGCTCACATCTGGCGCTTGGGTTCGTGGGTTCAAACGTTACTCGTGCCATGATGATCTTGTAGTGGACAAACACCGTGTATGTGCATGTGTATGTATGTGTGTGTGTGGGAGGGGGGGGGGGTTCTCGAGGTTCTCCCGTTTCCTCCCACTTTCTTGATTCCACCAATCCATCTCTTCATCATCCATCCGGCCTGAGCCAAAGTTGCCCAAAGGCCTTAAAAATTAAATTCAAATTCAAAAACATTGTTTATTTTCGCTTGGTCATGCAGGTAGAGGCGGCATCCACCAACATCTACGAGGTCAGAAACATGGATTTTGGTGGTTACAGAAGATTTGCCAAAAATAGAGTGATTTGAAACTGAACTGAACTGTACCGATTTTGGAATCCCTATGTCCCGTTTTTGTCTCGAGGAAATATGGTCAAGCCTACAACGTAGTCAATTTGGAAAAGGTTCGGATAATTGCCAGGGGCAAGCCTCTATTATATATAGTATATTCAATATATTTTATTGTGAATTGAATATACCCTAGTATATTCAATCCACAATAAATTTCCTGCTTCCCAACCACTAAATAAGTGAAAGCTGTAGATATCTCGTCCAACTTAAAGATAACATGCAGACAATTTTGCTTTTCTTGTACAAGGGCGTGGAGGAGGGTAGGTAATATGTCTTATATAAGCAGTTTCATAGTCTTACTATTCTTATCCTTTAGTCTGATAATTCTCTAAATGAACTACTTATGTTATATGGAGTTAAATATATTTAATTTGTTACTTTCCTGACTTTGGAAGCACAATGTGAAGCAAAATGAAGGGGTGATATGAACGCGAATTTAAATTGATGAGTGGCAGAGCGTTGGAGTAGTATTCGGGAGTTCGTGGGTTCAACTCCACCGGCCGACCATTCAGACTGAGTTTTTTCCTCAGTCAAACCGGACAAATGCCGGGATGGTACCTTTAACTTAGGCCCTGGTCGATACCTTCCCAAATCCTTTCTTCCTTATCACGGCCTGAGCCTTAGATGCTTAAAGGCCTTAAATAAAAATACAAGTTCCAGTAACTCAGGTATTTTTTTATGTTACCACATAGCAAGCTGCAAATTTTTCTTGAATTTTTTATTTGCTTATGACAAAATTTACGAGCGAAATTTTCTTTGTTGACAAAACCAACAAACACTCTTTTTTAGGTTTTCTATGCCTAGACATATTATTTGTGATATATAATTTTTGTTATATTTTATTTCGTTTATTTGTGTTATATGTTTTGAGTAAGACTGACAAGTGTGGCTGGATACTGGCATTTAGCACCAAGTTACTGGTAATCCGTGGCTGGAAACTGGTATTTTTTGCTATCTAATCAGTTTTATTCTTACGGGCTACAAATGTGTATTTCTTCGTTTTATGCAGCGTTAATACACGACTTAAACTACAAGCTAGGTATTTACTCAAATATATCCTTTTTATATCTTTTGTTCGCATTTACATATTATCGAAGTCGGAATTTTCCTTAAGTGGTTGGAAACTGGTGCCGTCATTCTAGTCCTCAAACGCTGTGTTAATAAAAAATGAATTGTTCTCCGCCCCCCCACACACACACGTCATGTAAAGTGGATCTGGAAGAGAACAGAGTGCGCAATAAGAGGGTGAGTTAGAACTAATGCAAGATACTCATGCTTATCTGCTAGAAGCCGAACGGATAGCCGTGTGGTCTAAGGCGTCAGGCCAACGACTCGAAGGTCCCGGGTTCGAATCCCGGCAGAGGCATGGATGTTTGTGAATTTTAACTGGCTGTAAATGGACGAATCGTGACGGGCCGAAATCAAAAGTTACTAGACTGGCCCATATAAAATAAAGTCTTTATTTTATTCTCATGTGCTAGAAGGTACAGTGAAATTTTATTCTGTCGTTGTTCAAGGAACAATCAACACGAAATAGAATGAATAATCAACACTAGAACAATCGTAGTTTAAAATTGTACAACCGTAGTACAACTGGGCAACTACCGGTGCAACTACACCTTTTGCAATATATTTATCTATTGTCTTGGCAAATGAAACAAATGCAAGCTGCTTTTTCTTTGACGTCTTAGGCTTTGTTTCGTAGAAAAATAACCACTTTTCTTTTTCAATATATCTGAAGCTTTTAATTTCAATTTCATTTGAAGCTGCCATTTCTTCGCGATTCTTTTTTTTTTCTGGAAACCTAGATCGACACTTTAAGTCCCGGCAAACTCTGAACAACAACTTGCAAATCTGAAAACAAATATGGACCAAGGGGATCAGGGGTTTGAAATGTTCTCAATAATGGTTCACACTCGAATGAAATACTTTTGAGAAATGCCTATTTGCACTCTAATTTCTGTTAAAACAATTTTAATGGCTTGGTGTTGAGAGAGTTCCTACTGTCAATAAATTTCTTAATAGTCAAAATTCTGTCAATGGAAGAGGCATTTTCAAGGCATCTCATTGTAAAGTGCTTTAAGGGAAATAGTTTTTCCAGTCAGAGAGATAAATTAAACACACCGGGCAGGAGAATCATTGAAAATTAAATATGTATCTCGCAAGAAACTATCTAACTCCCATTTGACACTTAATAGTACCATTGACTATATGAAGCCCGCAAACTCCGATGCTTGTTGGCCTTTTACCGCTAGGCTCTTTGATTTTCTCATCTAACTTTCTCGTGAAAATCAAATTCAGGTTCGGGCCATCTATAGAGACTTTTAGAATGTCTTTTCTTGGAATGGCTTGATTTCTGTAATGAAATTATTTAATAAATCTTGTGCTCTAGCTCTACCCAAAAATACACTGCTGAAGTATTCAGTACGCACTATTCTTCTATTAATATCAAAGTATTTTACAAAAATGTAGATCTGGCCCCTCTGGCAAATCTTATTAAGTGATTCATCGAAACCAATTACAAAATAATCATACTGACTTAATCGATCTTGGAGATCATTACTAAAATATGGAGAAGATGCATGGTTAATTATTACATATTTATACTTTATTACACCCATATTAAAGGTTGAGGCTATTGCACTATCTGGGAATATCAATCTGAATGTCTCACCAATGTATACAAAAACAATTTATAAAACAAAAAAATCCCTTCTTCTCCTGTAAAGTATAGCAGATTTCCCTGATTTTTTGCCTATTTTGAATCATTTCCCAGATTCATTTCAAATTCCCTGATTTTCCAGGTTAGTGTGAACCATGAAGAAGGGTATCTAGTTTTTTTTTTAATATTAAATTTCCATAAAGAGCTCATAGAAAAACTAAAGATGACTTGACCGTACTTTTTTTTTCTTTTTTGAACTGTCTGAATTGAGAAGGAACGGATCTGTTATTAAACTCCTACTACTACTCTTTCGAAAAATATAAATGTTTGAGCTGGCTAGTGAAACAAACTTAGAAAGAAGATGGTTTATACAATTTATATAAACCTGAAATAGTTGTCTTTATATTAAAAGGAGAAACATTGACGGACTTTCTAGTTGAAACTTCGTAAAGAATAAACCTCGAGTTAAATTGCACGTATATTTTTCACGAAATTTCAACTGGAAAGTCTGCAAATTAAAAAAAAGTGACAAAAATTGAAGATAAGAGGTATCAATGGTTAACACTCGATGTATTTCTGCGTTGTTATCATAAACAAGAAAAAGCGTCGAGACAGACAATACTAGTTCATCCAATTGTAATTCAGAAGTTATAAGAACGTGTCCGAACAAGTTTTTCAGTTATTAATGAATGTCAGTGCAAACATTTTATGGGCTACTGAACATTGTGAGATGTCGTATTATAAAACACGAAAGGCAAAATTATTATTATCGTTTTTGATTTTCAAAAGTACCATACTGAACACCCGTAGGTAGAGCATAGTCTTATGGAGGTCCTTGGAGCCGGGAACCCTAGACCACACGGCTACCAGGTCGACTCTGCGTATCTAAAGTAACGGAACTAACTGCAGGGTGACTGAACCAGTCTCCGTCCACATAAGGAAAATTCCGATTTAGATGTATCGGTATGTAAGTAAATAAGCAGAAAAGAGATATAGAAAAAAGAAATGTTTGAGTAAATACATAACAGTCGTGTATTAACGCTGTATAAAATAAAATAAAACACATATGTATAACCCATAAGAAAAATAAATCTGATCAAATAGTAAAAGAAGTTCCAGTATCCGGCCACACTTGTCAGTCTTAATCTAAATATGTAACATAAAGATCCCACCTCCTAACTATGCAAAATGTAAAAAAATGTAATTAGTGTTCTAATAACAAAGAAACATCGCTCGTAAATTTTGTCACAAGCAAAAAAGGAACATTTCAATGTTGTGAAAAAAAATACCTGAGTTAATTATTGAAGATAATACTTGTAAGGTTCCACTTCATCTGAGCTTTTTAATTTAGCATGGGGGATGTGGAGGTAGCGCTCCATAATTTTTCTCGACCTAGGGTACGAAGGGAGGGGGTGGTTAGTCCCACGCTCGACCGCCTTTACCTTTCCAAGGTGCCCAGGAGTACCAAGGACACTCTGGTACTCAATTTCATAGAAGACTGAGTGCACCTTAGAGCAACAGGCATGGGAACACTGCGAGAAAAGTATCCAGCGTCCTCGCCGGAATTTAAACTCGGGCCGCCCGATTCGTAGTAAGACGCGCTATCGTCTGAACCACGGCGACTCTAAATAATATTTAGCTCCAGTTAATAGCTATAATAGACATGTACCGGCTCCAAACTCTTGTACAACTAATCCAGCCATCCAATAAATATGATTGGGACCTTGTTTCTACTGTGATTAGGACCCAATATTTCGTCTTTCAACATGTGTACATTTAATAATAACTTGCTAATCGACCTGAGCAAAAGATGCCTAAAATCCATAAATTAATTCAATCACAATCTATGACTAACACATGCACATAATTATTATAAAAGTTTCATCGATAGATAGCTGCACTTTCTCCTCCTACTACTGATGTACACAAGTAAGTAAGTAATGGATGTTGAATGCATGTGTTCACCACTTCAGGTGTGAGCCTCACGAAATTTAAAAACAGCCAATAAGAACGCTGCTTGTATCTAAACATCGAAACGACTGATGAAAAACATGAGGTACACGAGCTACTCTTCATAAGTATTATTTTAATTACTTTTAAAGGCTGTGGTTCCGTAGTTGGCGGTGCCTTAAACATCGACTTTTTATTGCTTTATTCAAAACTCTTTTTAATTCTTATTAGTATTTTTTTCTGGCACTTCTTTATACCACTCCTGCGACTGAAGGTTCCCGTCTAAAGACGCTACTACATTGGAAACTTTTGTTGAATTTCTGTTCTGAAATTATAGTTAACACAGTGAAATTAGTAACACTGTAAAGAGCAATGTAATTGAAAACAAATGCCAATGTTGTGCACATTTGTATTTCCTTGTAAACAAAATGAATATTTTCGAGAATATAAAAAATTACTTGGCCTATGTAGTGTGCACCTGTACTGAAGTTAGAATTTAGACTTTACGCAGTGACAGTAATAACACTGTATTTGAAAATGTCATATTATTGCATCATATGTAGTCCTATGTTACAATTATCACAAAACAAAAATGTTGCATTATGAAAAAAGAAACACGAAAATTAATTGGGGGGGGGGGAATGCTCATTTTGCGGTTCGACTCGGTACCACGTAATTACATACTTAAGGGGTTAAACATCTAGCAACACCCAAAAAGTTTTTTAAAAAATCCGTATTTTATAATTATTTCGTTAAATACGCACTCCACTTGATCAAGATGGCGCCATGCGGAGGAAAATTAATTGTGACACTTCCTGCTACTAATGACACGTATTTTGCCACAAAAACACGGATATTTCGAGCAAGCGAAGATGGCTTAGATAAAGTCAGGTTCGGTATGTTTTAGTTACACGCAATGCACATTAGTCTCACGCACCCTTCGCCCTAATCCACAAGAATATAGTTCCTACTTCACAGCAATAGTTATCGCTAACAAACACACTTGCGTCTCACTTTCACTTCCTTTAACTCTAATCTTATGTTTTCAAGTCACACAAATATCTCATTCCTCCTGTAAATTTTGCTAAAAGCACCATCACATTTGGAACTGCGCCCCTTTTAAAACTATTGTGGCCGGAACTGGTGCAGTCACCCTACTTAATTAATGGTACGTACGATATATAGAGCGAGCTTTAAAAATTCCCTGGAAGGAAGGAATAGTAAATTTCGAACTTCGAGATACAGCACACATGCAGAACAAGCGATTAACACAGAAAACACTAACGGAGAAAGAAATCTTGTGACGAACGAAATGAAAAACGGAAGAATCTAACCTGACTTTAACTATCTCTTCTTTTGCAACTTCTTTACTCGGCAGGAAATCGTGTGCGCGTGAGATTTTTATATAAAACCGTTTATAGAGTTAGCCTATAAACGGCAAAAGTACTGAAATGGATTTATGATACATTGGATTAAGTATGAAAACGTTGAGTACAAGGTAATCCTGGCTCCCAAATTAGAAGCTACGGGTTAAATTCGGTACACAGCATCCAACTGCGGAACGTATACGCTAACCGAAGTAAACCTGACCTAATCTATTCTAGCCTAACTAAACCCATTGTAAACTTACTTAATCTAACCTAGAAGGAAAACTGAAATAACTTGAATCTGGAAAGCCTTTTAAAAAAAGTGGATGCCATATAGCGAATAAATGCCGAAAGTACTACTGAATGCAGAATTTGTTTAAAATTTGGGTGGTTATGGGAGGCCTACACGTACGTCTTTCTGTCCCCTTGCATTCACTTTAATCCCTTGATTTTTATGTGACTGTACTTCCATAGCCCCCAAAACAAATGCCTCCACATTGTACACCTCCTAAAAATCATAAGTACAGTGACCAATCCAAAACTACGCTCGCCTCACGTACAATCTACACATGATGAACAGTGAACACTATTCGGGAAGGTTGAAAATGGCACAGCACAAAAATACGGAGATGTGACATAGCTTTGTGGAGGAATAACGAAAAAGCGCGTTTTCCCTTTTTTTAAAAAGTAAGCTACACAAATACACTAACGTTCTCCTGACGAATAACAATTAATAACTACATTTTATACTTACATTTTATATTTTTAAAAAAATGAAGTATGGCGGCATCCGCAAATCCGCAGCTCTACATAACCAATGTTGCCAGCACCGCTGTGAAAAATGTTCGGTATGATAACAATGTTCGTGATACACTACGAAGCTTCTTCGATTGTCTGGATTGATAAAATTTATTTTTTTACAGTATTTTATTAATTCGTTACCCGGGCTAGTTTACTTAGAGAGCATGTACACGAAAGTAACAGCATAGCATTTCGTATTCTCACCTCGAACTGAGTTTGATTCTACGCATATACGTACTCAATTAAATGTTGCAAAATAAAAAAAATATATTTATATTAACTATTATTTCTTAACGAGTGATACGGATCAAAAAGATTTTTACCTCAGTACGGAATATATAGGTAGTGCTTGAAACACTGTTTTAAAAATCACCCAGAATACATTGCTCGTCGTAATTTTGTAACGACTTCCAACAGATTACATAAAGTTTTGAAATTTACTGAATATTTTTTGTAAAAGAACTTTTACACAAACTTTCAGTTTATTTACTAAAAAAAAATGGGATTTTACTAAGATTTCGTGTCAAAGTGGCTTACACAACCACTTTGCGTAAAATATGTTCCGTAAAATTACATTTTTTTCTTACAGTGTACCAAAGTGCTGTTTTATATTTTTGTGATTATATTCTCCCACTTTAAAACATCTGAAAAACATAGTTATAAAACAACTAAAAGTACATAACATATATATTGTTTCGAGCTAACTGTTGTTTTCTTTTTTTAAATTCAATTTTCAAACTTTCTAACCTCTCTCAAAACTTGAATTTCCCGCCAACAAATCTGCAAACATTACCATCTTGTGGAGCTTAAAAAATATTCAATTTAAAAAAGAAGGTATGCATCGTAGGTGCATATCCGACCGAAATATCGCTAAACTACCAAAGAAACTCTTTAATTTATTTGAGATTAGGTTAGCATCTTTTGAGCTGAAATTTGGTGGAGAGCCATAATTTTTGATGCTGAATATGCTAGTATTTTTTTAAAATCAATATTCCTTCCAAGTCACTTTTCAATATCTTACCCTGCTAGGCCCTTTCACAAATTTTACACGTGTTCTTTCTACAGTATGGTCATAAATGTTTGCCCTGGACCATACTATTGTAATAATGCTCGATAGCTCAGTTTACAAGAAAACCACACTCATCATCCGCAAGTTTATGATAATGATATGACAGGAAATTTTGTTAGTAAGGAAAGTGATAGTTTTTTCTGCAATTACTGATGATCAATTGTATGAACAAAACAACAGAAGGACTAAAGAAATCGGTGGGACCATCAATTTCTGGAAAACCCTTCTGCTCTTTTGGAGTGTATGATTTCTGAACTGAATATTATAGAAATGCAGTTTAATTTTGAGAAAGGACTGGGTTTGTCTACTCAAAATGCGTAATAAGTCTAAAGAAACGAATCGAAGAACATCGAGAAGACACAAAAGCCTTTCTCAAAATGTTCAGGAAAGATGTTTTATAGATTGTGGCTGTTTTGAAAACGAACAGAAACCCATTTAAAGATGATGTATTGTCGGCATAGATCAGCAAAGACGAGTGACAGAAAATGGAGAAAAGTCCATCAGAGAAACGAGGGATAAAGAGAGACATTTTGTATGAAAAATATGTGAAAGAGAGATTAATTACAGGAAATATTTCTGTACAAGCAGTAAATTAACAGATGCAATGTGGCTTTGGTTAAGATAAAAATAAGACTTCTGCAACAGAAACTGGTGCTACGAATGAAGGAGTAGTTTCCTCCAAACTGCTTGGAGGACTTTGGAATACTTAGAAAGACCTTGAAGACTTACAAGACTTCTCCTTGGAAGACTTAGAAAGACTACTAACAAGTCTAACATTGTAAGTTGTTTAGTAAATAGTGGATAGCCATGCTCAGCTTGGATAAGCATGATAGTGATATTTGAGGTTACTACATTTCTTGTAGATGGAGCTTCTCTGGTCCATTCCCAACCAATTGAAGTTCTTAATATTCGTTTTTGATGTTTTATTATAGTCGATGAAACGTCTTACTGCCAACAACAATCCTCATTCGTAAATAAAATTAAGATAAAAACATATTTTCTTCTGATTCAATGAACCGAATTCAGTTGTAATGACGTTGGCTCCGCGTAGGAAGTCCTGGGTTAACCCGACGACAGATCATCCAGACTGAGGTTTCTCCAGAGGGTTTCCTCAGTGTAATGCGGTTAAAGTCGGGATAGTACCTTCGAACTAAGCTCAAGGTTATCTCCTTCCCACAGTCTACTTCAGGCCTAATTTTGGTTTGTTCCAAAGATGACTAAACCCGTACAGTATATGGAATTTATTTAAAACATCCAACGAAAATATATACATAAATTATGTCCAACACTCACATAAGAGATAAAATAACTTTCGTAAAGCGCGTATAAACAGCGCTCATTAATGATGTAAAACGAAGCAGTATTTTGCATATCAACACCAAGAGTGCTTACATCCTGTTTGTTTTGGAATAATTAACCAACGTTTGGCGAAACTCACTAAGTGTAAACGTAAAAACAACAGTTCCACCTCCACCTGTTTTTGCAAGCAAAGAACAATAACAGTGTTTCTTTCTCACTTAAATAGCTTGGAAAGATATTTTTTTTTACAAAGCCCTAAAACAAACATACTAAGTAAAGTATTTTTTTTTTCAAAGATATTTGTAATACCTGAGTCAACACAACAAATCGAAAAAAGATTATGGGCATCACATTGCATTGTAAATTTATCTGTTCATTATATGCACTAAGATGCATTCATGTAGAACTTTCATTCTCAAGAGACTATAATCACTGCATTAAATAATGAGTGTAATATGCGTAATTCAATTCCACGCATTTAAATTATTTTGTGTTGTCACTACAAGAAAGAACAGCACCTCTTTCATATTTCAAAACTACCTTTTGCATATAATTTTTTGATTTCTTATTGGAAAGAATTCTTTGTGGGATGTTATTTAAAGATGGCGGCTTCATAAGATAAGTGGACCACCGTTTAAATTACTTATTTCAGTAGTGAATGAGCGAATGGAACTACAATATAGGATATATGGGAAGAAAATATATAGAAATATAATTCATATATCATTTATTTGCAGCTAAGAACAAAGAGAGCGAGTAGGGACATATCATCTAATTAACTGAAACTTGTCAATATATACAGGATATGCGGGACGGGCGTAAGCCATAGTGCTGTTACCGCCCATAAAATTCATTTTATCTTATCTTATATACAGGATATCCCTGAAATAATGGCGCAAACTTTGAAAGGTGGCCATTGCATCATAAAAGGGAAAAACTTCCTTTAAAGAAATTTTGAGACAGGCATAGTTTAGGAACTACAGACGCTCTAAGTTCGGCCATATCGTTACAAATGACATCATATCTCGACACAGAATAATGTAAGCGGTGTTAAGTAACGTAACCTATCGAAACACAATCAAAGTAGTACGCGATAAATCAATTTAACCAATTTTAGGAAGTGCCCCATGGGTTTCACAATTTCAAAAATTTTATTGTCTAGGAATCAAATAATTTAATAGAGCAAACATAGAAATATCCGTTAAGTTTCATTTTCGAATCTTAAACATAGCTTAAATAGGTGTACTGAGCACTACTCTCTACTTTAATTGTGATTTGCTAAACCGATACCGCTACGTTATTATATTTCAAGCTATGACGTCATTTGTAATGATGCCGCCGTAACTTTGAGGGCCTGCAGCTCCGGAACTACAAATATCTCAAAATTCCTTAAAAGGAACTTTTTTCTTGTTTTGATGAAAATTACTTTTTCATACAGTACCTATATACAGTGGTCAGAAATTTTAACACAATGTGTATATGAAAGAAGAATGTTTTGCAACAGAACAATTCTTTCTTGGAACACATACGTACAATTAAGCCCATAGATTGTGGTAACGTATTCCCCTATTCCAAGTAAGATTTTTCTACACGTAATTGCCATAACGTACAAGAAAGTGAGACATAATAACGCGAGAGATACTTTCCTAATACGAGGTAGAGTCAATATATAACCTTTTAAAGGTTGTAGAATATATTCTATGAATGCTTCACAGTTGTAGGTTGGGACTGCCCAATGTTTATGCAATAAACATTTTGTCTGTAAATAATTCGTGTATATATGACTAAAACTTTCCTATACGTTTATCCATACAAAGTAGATCTTTTCCTAAACATCTGATATCTGCATCTCTATACTCAACAAAAAATAGCGGTGCTGACTCAACATCGAGTGGCATTTGTTGATGTATTTATGGTCAATCGATCACAAAACACACATTCAGAAAAAGATGATAAAGTCACTAGATTTCATGTATAAATTTCTTGAGAGCAAAAATAAGAAAATTTCTAATAAGATTAGTACAAAAAGTTTACGTATTTTGGAAAGTGTAGTGAGACTGAAAACAGACCATATGAGTGATTTGTGTTCATATTTTTATCGAAAATACTATATTACTTTAGTATTTAATACTGTGTAACAGTACATCTGTGAGAACCAGAATCGAGTGACCTGCGTGAGCTAAGGATGCCACATTTGAGAAATATAATTACTGTGATTCTCTTTCGAAAATTGTTGAAAAAGGTGAAGATAATGAATGAAACAATGAGATTGTATCAAAGGCCAAGACAAACTAACAGTGATGATTGCGTAAACCAAAACAGGTCAAAACAACATCGAGGAAGCACACAAAGAATATAAGACAAGCTCCTTGCTTTTGAAGACAACATACATATGACTCTGACCGGGGATTAATACCCAAGAAAAGCATACACAAAATTAACAAATCAGTAAATAAATAGAAATGAAATTACGTGAAATTAGAACACTGTAAAGCTCAACCTTAGTAGATAAAACAATGAACGGAATCAATTGACACACGCTATACATTTCCCAAAACGAAACTCAACATTTAATTTAAAAAAAAGCTTGATTAAGAGAGTAGTGACCGTAGAAATGAAATAAGGCAAATCCGGGCCATAGCGTTAGCCTGTAGGTACTATAAGAGCCGTAAAATTAAACCAAGAAAACGAAGAAAGAATTGACACGATCAGTGCATTGGGAATATTAAAGAATATAGTACACCTTTTTTTATTGATTAAAGACAAATAAAAGAATAAGAGACACTTACGAATGCAACTTTATATTACATGGTAATACCCAAGTTTGCTTGGCCTTCTGAATCGAATAAAATACCGATAATATGTAGGGCCTGTAATAGTTCTGTACAAACCAGAGTTTGATCACAATCGAAATAAAGTTTATGATCCTAGCAGTGAAATAATGGCTACTTGGCAACCCTGGCGTAGGCAGGGCTTGAACCTACATCATTTCGTGTTGATCTACAACGCACAACATTTTCCATTAGATCATAGGGACGGGGTTGGATATCGAATGGACGTTTCAGTATGTTTTGTATCAATATTCTAAAATATTGTACAACGAAATTTAAAGAATGAAGTACTAACCAAGAGAAACTGTGTACAATGAGAAAGTAGCAACCATTAATCCTGACAGACAGAGAGTGTAATGATCCATCTACTTTTAACACGCATGAATAATCAACGAAAGAAAGATAGGCTTAGCGTGATGCAGCACCCTTTTCGATCTAAAAATAAAATTTTAGGGGAGGAAAGTTCGGCAGTGGTGCTGTTGGAGAGAGTATTATATAGGACAGCAGGGGTAGAAGAAGAAGAGGAGCAGAAAGAGAAAATGAAGCAAGGAAAACAAGATTAGGGTGTCACTAATGAGATGCTGTAAAAGAGCATTCATGGAGATTTCAACGCGGGAGAGGACAGCGAACGGGAAACGATGAAGAAGCGAGGAGAGTTTATTGGAGAAAAAGCTTCCCTTCTTCTATTTTTCGTCATCTTCCCATCTTCTGCTCATCATGCTTAAGCTCTGCTCTTAAGGAAAGAGTTTAATTACTGGAATATCTTCCGCAGACAATGGACCAATGCACGTTTTCCTGAAAAGAGCAATAAGAGAGAAGTGTAGGGTTCTGTTTCTCTATAGAAACAATCTTTCTTTCACCATACCTATCTTCCTGTACTCCATTTTCTTTTCCTATTTTCTTAAAAGGTGTTCCAAAGCAAGGCGTTTTAGTAGAAAAATAAAGAGATACTTAAAAAATAGAACAAAGGGGAAACGAGAGTGAAAGTATACCAGATATTGTTTCTCGATAATCACTGCATCAAGAATGTTGAATAACAAACTGTAAATTTCAAACTATATCTCCGCATCTTCTTGTCTTTGTATCCCCAGTGACAGGGATTTAACTCGATGGCACAACACAATTTTATACTTAAGAGAGATCTTATGGGAATTAATAAATATTAATGTTCTAATCGTTATTACGTGTTCTGATCCAGTAGCGGATCAGGTTCAAATGATGTCCTACGCACAGCCACAAGATGGCGCCTCTTTAGAAAATTAGAAGTAATTAGAATTATCTATGGTACCTTGCAAACGTCAGAGCTTATCACAATATTTTAATTCAATAATTCTTTATATAAGCAAATAGTTTTAACAAAGTATAAGCGGACCACCCTTTATACTTAATTTTTTTAACATTCATATATTTATTCCTATACATCACTATTCCTCCAAATAAATTTCAATCTTGTATATGCTACATTATAATAAGACCTTTTTGTTTCCATATTCTGAATGCAATCAATTTCTGACAATGGAGGAAGTTGACAACGTGATATTCTTCCGATTAAAATTAGCTTTTTTGCTAGTTAAAGCACAGGAAGAAGCAGAAGACATTTAATCTAAAAGTTCTCCAGTTTTCAATGCAAGTTAAGTAACAAGGAGGAGTATGGAAGTGACAGCACCTATTTCTTTCCACATCAATTGAAAGGTCTCATTGAGTTTAGTATAATGCCAAAATATTAGATTGCCCAAATGTATCTAATAAGAGTTATGGCCGCTAGAGGGCCAGGAGGTTTTTAGGATTTATCTCGTGTTCTGCTCTACTTACAATCACCATTCTTGAGTCTGTGTATTCCTCGCAGTTCAGTGAACCATATGCGGCTTCATCTATAAAGAGATCTCCGGTTACGAAGAGACACTGGAAAAGCTAATTAACTGCTCCTAACACATTAGAAATGTCTCGTAGTAACGTTATTTAACCTTTAAAAGGCAAGTAATTCTTGAGTGCTCTTCAAAAGCAGGTGTGTTTTCAAGCATACAGATAAGAAAAGCCAGGATATTTTGACCAACCTGGATATAAACCGAATTTCAATATGTAAACCGATTTGCTTACTGTTTATCACCACAATTCTCATTGCTCGAAATTAGAGGAAGAGGGATGCATTTCTAATATGTTAATATCATTTTCAACATCTTTGTTTTATTTTTTTTCTTTGTTAATTAAAATTTATTAATTAAAATTTGACTTCTTCACAGAATTTGTCACATTATGCAACTTACCTGCAACATACAATAATCGTACACTTGTAGTATTAAAGACAGCTGGTGCGCATTTCCAATTACTTTTCCTACCCGGAGCTCTCTTTATAGGTAAATCGACTTGTTCTTTTCATACATATGATTCACTGGACTACAAGGAATACATAGAATCAAGAACGGTGTTTGTAAATAGAGCGGAACAGGAAATAGAATTAAAAAAACTCCTGGCCCTCTAGCAACCATAACTCATACTAGATATATTTGGGTTATCTAATATTTTGGTATTATACTATACCCAATGAGACCTTTCAATTGATGTGCAACATGTGGGGGGGGGGGCTGCTGTCACTTCCCTACTTCTTCTTGTAAGTGAAAATCTAGCACACTTCCCGTTAGAAAGTTTTAAATTTGTCCTCTATTCAGATATTTTCTGAACGTCACTGGATTCCAAAGTATCATGATTCAATTCTGCTTACGCACGTATAAAACTTTTTGTTTCAAAGTTCTAGGCTTGGTACGGATTTACCGAGAAACTGCAGATCTATGTTTCGAGGAATAACTTTAATTTTAATTTTGAAGTTTCCCTCACTTCAACCATGCATGTATTATTTATTATGGAAAATCTGACTTTCGCTTCACTTGCTTAACATTAGGTCTAGAATTAATATTTTCCTTACATGTATCCCAAACTATATTATGATGAAAAATTTAAAGCTATGAATGTGAAAAATTCAAATTTTGCCTCTAGTTGTAAGAGAGTGCAAATTCTTGTACAGGATGTATTACATCATGTAGGCCTATATCTGTTTGTATGTCACTAAGAGGAAAAAACTAAAATTAATCCTTTAGTTGCATATTCCTTTATGCGATGTGTGTATTTACATTAAGACGAAAATTCTAAATTATTGCTATAGTTGCAAATGAAAATTCATATATTTAATGTGTATTACAGCATGTACAGATGCTTATCAGAATAATGGAAACACCTGTAGTTGGCAACACGTCAGATGTATGGGTTGGCAGTGGTGTCGTGGCGACCGCAGCGCCGGACTGCTGGTGGTGGTGTGTTAGGTCGGTCTCCATACTACGTCAGGCGTCGTGGAACAGGAGTGTGCAGTGGCTGCAGCAGACGGAGGTAGTGTAAAATGGGAGACCTCTCAGAGTTTCAAAGAGGGCAAATTGTTGGTGCGCGGTTATGTGGAGTGAGTGTGACGGCAGTAGCTAGTGTGTTAGGTGTGTCGCCAGGGACAGTGTCGAAGGTGATGACGGCCTACACAACACACGGGAAAACCACATCGGGGAAGCGGAACAGTGGGCGGAAGAAAAGCATCAGTGACAGGGCACGCCGGGTATTAAAGCGCATTGTCACGCGGAACCGTCGTGCCACTGCGGCGCAAGTGACGGAGGAACTCAATCAGCACCTCCACCAACCTGTTTCGACAATCACAGTCCGCCGCGAATTACATGACATGAACTTACGGGGTCGTGTTGCACGGGACAAACCTCTCATCAGGGACCAGAACGCTTTAGCACGCCGCAAATGGTGCTGCGACCATGCAACTTGGACCGTTGACGACTGGAAACGTGTGGTATGGTCGGATGAGTCACCATTCACCCTATTCCAAACCACGGGCCGTGTTTATGTGTGGAGAACGCCCAAAGAAGCGTATGATCTGCAGTGTCTCCGCCCAACTGTGAAACATGGCGGCGGTACGGTGATTCTGTGGGCCGCAATATCATGGTTTTCATTGGGTCCTGTGGTCACACTTCACGGACGCATCACTACCAACGATTATGTCGCAATTTTAGGAGACCACTTGCATCCTATGGTCCGGATGTTGTTCCCGGACAATGACGCCATATTCCAGGATGATAATGCACCCATTCACACAGCTGGAGTTGTTGCAGTGTGGTTTGATTAACATCGGGATGAAGTTCAACACCTCCCCTGGCCCGCCCAATCCCCAGATCTCAACATAATTGAACATCTGTGGTAAATCTTGGAAACACGACTCCGGCGACGATTTCCACCTCCATCTTCTCTCACAGAACTGGCCGATGCCCTGCACGAGGAATGGTGTAATATTCCACTTGCTACCATTCACGACCTCCATGCCTCCATCCCACGTCGCATCAAGACTGTTCTGAAGGCGAAAGGTGGCCCGACACCATATTAATCTGGTAAGTTGCACTTTCGTTCAGGTGTTTCCATTATTCTGATAAGCATCTGTATGTATGTACGCGTATAGCATTTAGAAAAAAGCTGTAATACATAGTTCAAATTCCACTATACATGATGTTCATATTAGAGTGTACAAAAAATCTGTCTTCGCCCCTTTAGCTTCGGAACGAATGAAAATATTTACAAAACAGATAAAACATGTGTTTCATTATTTTAAGAAGCTAATATTTTTAGGTAAAAACTTTCAATTCTGACCCTTCTAAAGGGGTAAGTTGGAAGGCCAGTCAAAAATTTCAAGTTAGAAGGTGGGTCGAGTAATACCCTGTGTATATATAGTTTGAGAGACCTTGATGAAATAAATTATTTGGATCAACTCCGTGATCAATTTGTTACCCGTATTCAAAATAGTAGGGGGTCGAAGTTCGCAAGGACCGTTTTATGACTATCTTTCTCTCAGGCTGTAAGAGTTCAGCATTGAAGTACAATGTGGTAAAATACTTATCTACCAAAGTAATTCTATATACTGTTGATTTCCTAGCATCAGTACACAAGGTTTCAGCGTCCCAACGACTAACCAACCCCAAGGAGGGTAGGCGGGGATAACTAAAAAAATAAAATTGCCTAGGGGTCGAGTAATATATCGTTCGAAAGGTCTTGATGAAAGAAAAATATCCGAAGAGCTCAGGGATCGATATGATGCTTTTGTTCAAGAGAGCAAGAGGTCAAATTTCGAAAATGCCTACTTTTTACCTTTTCTTTGGTCAGGTGTAAGAGTCGAAGAGAAGCTTACAAGTTGATTAATGAAGGGGCTTTGTAAAGCTAAAACAGTCAGCTTCCCAAAATGTAGAAATGTTGCTTTCGGCATTTTCTCATATTGCCGTTTATTCCGGATATACCAATTATGGGGATACAAGTTATGCAGAGGATCATGTTTCTCTTGGGGACCCTGGAAGGTTTTGGACCCTAAGGCCTAGAGAAAATAATAATACAGAGAATAACTACAACAGAAGCGTCTTGCCAGCTTGCACTCTTCTATTCAACTCCTACAGCATGAACAGAAAATACTCATAAAATGGCAATTTTCGAACTTTGACATTTTGAATAGCGGCAACATATCGTTGCTGGAGATGTTCCCATTGTTTTATTTCGTCAAGGCAATACCAAATTATTCTCGACCCCCATCATTCATTTTAAAACTTTTAAGTTGCTCGCGGGGTAAGTTACAGGGTAATTAAAAAATATTATTGTCTCAAAATAATGGAATAGGGTAGACCGGGGCTATTTGAATATAGTAAGAGAAAAGTCAACATTTCCCAAAACCGAAGTACTTTAGAGTTGAAATAATTATGCCATAAACTACGCACATTATTATAGTACAACATATTAAAGAATAAAGAACCTGTTAAATCATGGAATTCTAAAAATGAATTTAAAATAAAAATGGCAGAATTCGAGACTAGTATTAATCACGGGGCTATTCGGGTTGCTCAGGGGGATACTTGGGTATTCCGCTGTATCAACATTGTTTACATTAATCACATTAGGGCTCATGCATATTCCTAAATTACACCCTTTTCTGTATAATGTGTGCAAAACATGACATTAATAAACATTTCCCCTCAACCTTGCTTGTTTGAAAAAACTCGAACCAGCGAACAAACAGCTCTTCCTTAACGTAACCACTATCTGATAAGTAAACATGACAAGCCGGTGGTAGATGGTGGGATGTATTGTCCAACTGCGTTGCAAGAGACTAAGAGACTATCACAATGACATTCTCGCCTCTTTCGACGCTAGAGAGAGCAACCACCTCTTTCCCCCCTTCTTGGTAATGACCTTGCTTGGGTTGTTGTTAAGAGGAAACCCTGTTTCATCCACGTTGTATGTACGCTGTGGTTTTGTGTTGACACTAATCGTCGAAGTAGTAGATTTCAACAGTTGAAAAAAATCACTCACTGCTTCCTTATTAATGCCCTCAGCACGAGCTTGTGAAAGTCCCTCAGGTTTTCGTAATGATAAGTTCGGATGTCTTTTCATGAAACTTGAAAACCAATCTTCACCAGCTAATCCTTTGTTTCTCCAAGGATGCGTAATTTGATTTATTATTACATATCGATGAGCAGCTTTACGAATCGTTTCAGGGGTGCAGGCTAGTCCTTTTCCCGCGAGAGTCATAATTCGCAACACGAACTCTTCCTCCTGTTCTTCTGTCAGTATTGTGGGGTGTCCTATGGCTTTCGGTTTTGCACTTTGAACTATTTTATCATTATCACCGTTATATTTATGTTTTGATTTGTATGTCCGAACCATCTAAAAAGAAAATGAAATATTTTGCTTTACATACGCATCATGTCGGCTAAACCATAAATACAAAATTCAGATTCATAAACGAAATAAATTCACATAAGTTTACACATGAATTAAATAGTCAAGGGCGCCGATTTCTGTGTAACTTTGGGGGGGCCCATTCAGAAATTTTTTGTTGCCAGATAAGGGTCTAAGAAGGCACATATGATACAAATCCAATTCAGATTTTGCCAAATATTGTATATTCATAAAAACCCACATATAATAGTATATATATAGGCATTATGGAGGCTTCCCCAGGCCCAGCTATTACAGAATTTAACTATGTTTGTAACGTTAAAAACATTCACTAAACATATTATGTTCTAACTAATAAGAACAAAGTTTCTGCTGTTACTAGAAAATAAACTTGGGAAATAACAGAAACTTATGTTAGTCTATGCAGTGGAGTTATTCATCTTTTCCAAATGTGGTTCTCTTTCTGTCCGGTTCAACCTTCCGCCGCGCTACTGCTTTATTGGACAAATATTGTTTTTCTTCTTTTAATTCTCTGTTCTCTATCTCGAGAGGCATGGTTCAAGAAGCTTTTGTCTCACCTACAGTGAGAAAAAAAGTATTTGGACAAATTGAACAAAGAGGAAAACAAACTTATCACACGCAAAACGTGGCCCATTTCGAAATCTCTTGCACTTTTATGATAATTTGGATACGTTAGGTAGAATGTTATAGAAATAACTACTACTCGATACACCTGTAAGGTAACAGGCAACGAGAAAGTGACAACTACGTAAATTCATTGCAAAAATGTATTTGGACAACCCCATACTACTCTCGAAAGAAATGTTTTAGGTACCCTATTGTCTACAAAAGCACTCTGCGTGATGTACTGAAGCAATCCACACCGTGTCAGGCATAAAGAAGAAGCATGGGTAACAAAGTGAGTTAAACAACACTGGAACTGCTCACTTTAATTTCAAATTACGTGCGGAAGGTAAAAGGTACTGAGATATTGCCAAGCTTGTTGGAAAGTCATGCTCTAGCGTTGGGTACATAATTAAGAAACATAAAACAGAATAATTATTGGTGATTCATTCTGGTCAACTAAGGATACTAACTGCCCGGAATGAAACCTACATTCTTCATTCTGTGAATAAAACTCAAAGAATTAGTGCTAAAGATTTGGCCTAGGATATGCAAGTTAATGTTACAGATGTGTAGATGTGAAAAAAAAAAATGGGATTCAGAAGATGTGTAGCCAGAAACAAAACACACATATAAGAAGAAAGCAGAAATAAGAAGAAGTACTAATTTCCCAAAATAAATAGAAATATGAGTGCCGGGAATTTAGAAAAAAAATTCTTTTTTCTAGGATTAGACGAAGAAAATCTTGTATTGTAGTGATGAATATCAATTGCTTCAATTGGTAAAAATGTTGGAGGGTCTGTTATGATTTGGGGTTGTGTAATTACTAATGGAGTGACCAGTATTCATTCCCCGGGTACACATCTTCTAAATCCCAATTTTGTGAATGAATTTTGGATTGTTTGTGGTGTAACATTAACTTGCATATCCTAGGCGAGTGAAGTAGCCAAATCTTTAGCACTAATTCCTTGAGTTCTATTCACAGAATGTAGGTTTCCTTCCGCGCAGTTAGTTTTCTTGGTTGGCCAGAATGGATTCTATTCCGCAAAAATTACTCTGTTTTATGTTATTTTATAATGTATCCCACGGTAAAGTATGACTTGCAAAGAAGATTGCCTTTCCTGACGCGGTGTGGATTGCTTCAATACACTACCTAGACTGCTCTTGTTCTAGGTATTTTAGAGTATGGGTGTATTCATTGTATTGCATTTATTGCATTGTATTTTATTTTTTCAGGTAGATACTACAAAATAATAAAAAATACAGAAAAATTAATACATCATATTAACCTTGTAACCATTTTCATGGCTGCACAAAAATAAAAGTACCATGAATCTCTTACTTATTTACACATATAAAGTACTACATATAAAATTACCAGAATCAAACTACTTTACTCTCTCACTCTGACATGTAAAGCACACCGTATCTGTTGCAATCTGATTCTTGCAAATGAAGCGATTACATTGCTGACTACTAGGACTAGGACATACTATGAATGATAGTTGAAAGTACGTCACATTAACGTCGTATCAATAAAATTCTAACTTCGTTGAAATATGGTTTAAATTCAATCTGTTTTCAATGCACATGAGAACACCAAAATTAGTTTGTGTCATTCAATTAGTTTTTTTGACATTTTTTATTTTTATATGTTATATTATTTACATTTTTATTCTTTTGACATAACATGACAATGCATTAAACAAAAATCTATTATACCATAGTTGACAATAACATTATTGATTAACATCAATGCAATGACGTCTTTGTTGAAATATGATTTAAAAACAAACTTTTTTTTTTCAACCGATGACGGTTAATCAACGAAATGAACCTAACGTTGAAAATAAAGTTTGCGAACAGTTTGTATAACTCAATATTACTTGTATAGGTGGCAATTCCCAACTAGTTCCCTCGAAGTATGATCCTTGCGCGCACACGCCCTTACTTCAGCAGCTCTGCCACTGTTGGAAGCAGTGGCTGTCCTCACTGTTTGTTATGCTTACAAAGAACTATGTTGCATTTTCCTGGATCTCTCCTGTCGTAGGGAAACCCAGCAAGAAACGCTGTTCAGACTCCGAAAATTATAAGGAAACAATAACAAAACCTGCTCTCTCTTCGGTTTATCGGTTCGAAATCGGGTCACCGGATCAGGCTGGGTCTCAAGCATAGAGACGGTGACCCGGCCCAAAACTTGACCTGAATGACTCGATTGAGCCGGTGAACCGTTTCAACTCTGGATAGTATCCTTGAATATGTCTTACCATTTCTGGTAAGTGCGACAGTGAAGGTATTTCTTCTTTCCCTATGAATCATTATTTGAGTTCACGTATTTAAAATTTCAGAGCCAAAATCAAGTTTGTCTGGCAATTCTCTTTCTAAGTATGATGAACTTTACCTTCTTTTCCGTTACAATTTTCATGTAATTTCATTCAATTATTTAAATTTCAATCTTAAATTTATAATTCGTCAAGACAGAAATTGCTTCATCGCTCGAATTGGGAAATGTTCTGCTAATTTTAAGTTTTTCTTTAGTTTTCTCTTCACACTTTGGGCTTTAGACCAAGACTTCCGTATGACTGGGATTTATCTATCTGAGAGCCACGTACTTTCTAAATATTTAATTTGATTCACCGAACATTCAGCTGCACTTTGGCATCGCAATTGTCAACGGTTCTTTCTGAGAAGGAAGAAGTAATAATTTAGGTCTCGTTAATGGCAAATCAATTAACGCTAATTGTAAGTCAGTGATGCATGAATTGTGGCGAGAGACACTGCTAGTTGGGACAAAAGTATGTTAATAATGTTAAGAGAGACCTCTGTATAAATTATTTGAAGGACGAACAATTAACTTGCAAGTGATATTAAATAAATATGATTATATTCCTAAATTTATTTCTGTTCTTAATATGCTTTGCTACAGCATGAACCATTAGCTTCTCAATTTTTGTAGTTCTTCTTTAGACGAAGAAAATCAACACTATAAGTTCCCAACTTGGAATATTTTCTGACTTTTTGTCTAATATATGTAAGTATATAGAGATGAAATGAAATATAAGGATTTGTTTAACCAATCTTGAACGACTGTGGTGTGTATTTAAAAAATCAACTAATTAAAGCATTTAATTAAATTTTGGTTAATCCACCCGCTTCAATAAGGACTGACGACACGATATCTATGAGCACAAAGGTAGATTATTTCGTGAATTTTTTGCAATGTATTCTAAAATAAAATATTGAAGTATGAATTACCACTAATAATGTAGAACTTTTAGTCAGTAGTTTGAAAATAGAGATCTGTCCAGTTCACGTGTTATGCAGTCATGGATTTCGCCTAGATACTGGTGAGGTGTGTTAGTATTCCTGCTGACTAACTGAGGTTTCCCATTTTCCTGAATTCCACTAGACGAATACAAGGAATTATCTGATTACTATCTTTCTCAACACTGTTCTGGAGGAGTATATCATCACTAAGATTTGCATAATAAATAGGGTAGACCAAAGCTGCATATCCTGTCAATATATTGTATTTTTAAACAAATATGAAATGCAGATTTCTTGTCAAACTAATTTTATATTAAAAAAAAAGTGTTAAGTTATCGAGTAGTAAAATGAATCAAGCGATCAACCTTGACATCTTATTTGAACACCTTCTTACCTGGAACCCTCATCAACAGTCAAAATCATGTCTCAAAAAGATGTACTTCAGACTGAATTTACTTTAAAACTTCATGTATATTACTTAAGGACTTCGATCGCATAACGTCGTAAACTCAAGATCTTTATCCTCCGATCCTCATATGTGCAATGTACATATAATCACATGGATAAGTAGCCATAACATCATCTCATGTAAATTAAAAATCTTTGAAAGACGTGCCTTTAGAATATCTTTCGAAGTCATATTTCCTACCACTACCAGTAAGCTCTATGAACTAATTCATTTCCTACACATCTTATACTGACTGAACTGATTGACTAGATAGATATCACAGAAGTTTGCATACGCGTATAATCATCCGGTGCTTTCACACACAACCCACATAGCATGTAAGCTTATGGCAACCTTGAATTGTAGTTGATTTTCGCTTGTGCAGTTAAGTTTGATGTAACACACTTGATTAAACTTTGAAGTTGTCTTTACTAAATTGACTTGATATTGTAAGTTTGATTCAAGCTGGATGTAGACACCTGTGCTGTATATGTGTTGCCACTGTACAGAAGCAAGTGTACAGGCGACGGGATCATAGTAAAGAGAGTCTCGCCGAGAAATCACATTCCGTAAGTTACGTCAGTAGTTCTGTCCTCCTCAGGTGCAATAACGAACGCTGACAAACTACTGCTTGGAAATTACTAGCCTACTCTTTATTGATAACATATTGCAAAGCTGATTTGGAGCCTTGATTATATATTTTTTCGAAAAAAATAAATAAATCTTTTTTCCTTTTTTTATGTATTATACGTATTTGGAAATATAATAAAATTAATGCCCATTGGTTAGGTGAGATTCGAAATATCATGTTCGGTGTTTTGGCTGCACATGCATGTGTTACAACCCGAGAAGTGACGTAACTTCCGGAATGTGTTTTGTCGGCGAAGCTCTCATATCATAATAGTAATTATTTCGGCAGTTGTAATACCGTTGGGAGGTAAGCGTGTTGTATCAATAGAACGTCCAAACCATTGTTTGCAATTGGACTCGGTGGATGAGTAGTTAAGAAGGCTGCTCGCTAAGTAGCAGGCCCGTGTTCGAATCCCAGTGGTGTAATGTGTCAACGTATATATTTTCTTTGTTTCACGCTTGTTGTGACAACTTGATATGACAAGCTTAAAACCTGCTTGAAAAGTGCCAACTAGCAAGCTTACCAAGACAAACCTAATACACTTACTCTTCTATCTGCGAAATGCATGCAGGTTTGCTAAACACTACACGTCGTTGAAATGTATGTCAATTTTCTTCACTCTACACCAAACCACCATTATCCTGGAACAACCGGACCTGTTTGTCTTATCATTTACCACAATGATCATCTGTTGTACAAACATAGATCCCAATATTGATCTGGACAGCAGGAAATCATGTTTTAATCGTACTAGATACACAGTTATTAGTTTCATCTTGTTCAATTAAATTTCATCACCCTCAACAATGATTGTGGTCGGTGCGTCATAACGCCTTTTGAAATTCGTAGTAAAATAAACAAAATAAAGTAAAGGTAACAAATTAAAGTACAGCCCTTACTTTTCTTTTCATCCGTTCTTTTCATTACTTCTCTTTACAGGACAGGACCCAATACCTCAAGTGAAATTAGCAAACGTTCTGGTTAAGGCGATAAGAAAAACATTTTACTGCACTCGTATGTAACAATCCAGACTTCTGAAACTGTGTAGGGTGGTTTTCTAAGAAATAACTGCTATAAATGTACAACTAACTTAAAAAAAGTACAGCAGAGTGGAGAAAGCGCTACGCTTGTTAAGGACTGAGCAATAAGAATTAATTAAAGTAATTGAGGTACATCATTGTGAACTATTATTCGAAATGAAAATGTTTTAGTTAACTTTCCGATTCATTGCATTTATATTGAATTACTTTGCTAGTGAAATTGGAGGTAACATTTCAAGGTGCTTTTATGGCACTGTGATTCTACATTTAATTAGGAGAAAAGCACGAGCTTTGAAATGTTTAACTTTGTTCTTTCCTGCCTCTTCATTTGAATAACGTTCCACAAAATTCATTCTCTGTGTGCAAGTATACCAGAAATGAAGGGTATAGGGAAAGAAGGGAGATGGCAATTAAAAAATATGAGTTTGCATGCGTAACAAGTATTAAACAATGACACCTAACCATTAGAAATGTTCCAATCCAAAAGCGTAAATAATTTACAAGTTACAGTGCTTTTTAGAATATTAAATGCATGGGACTGGATGGTACAGTTAAATGTTAAAATGCGTTTTATGAGAAATTACAATTCTTGGACATCCCTCCTCTTTCCCTATACTCTTCAAATCATTACTTCTAAATTTAGTAATGCAAATTTTCATTTCGACAGGACAAATAAAAGCCTAAGTTAATTTAGCCCTTAGTGTCAAGAGATAAGATAATTCACAAATACATATTCATGAATTATGATTCAATCTAATTTATATTGAAATTTATTCCAGAATTTAACAAATTGTCCACATAAAATTGTACATCTAACACAGGTGTTTGTAACGTCACTCGCATCATGCGAGATGCTCATATCCTTAAAACAATACATATGTGACCTCCCCAACTGATTATATAAATTCATTTGCGGAATTAATAATATTTTTGTATTAATAAATTTTATGATGAAACCTTTGCTATAAACGAATGTTTAAGATACCTATTTAATTAAAGAATACTATTCTAAATTATTACTTATGAACCGTACGATATTAACCAAATACTTTTTTTAACTAGCAAGAAATATAATACCAAAGACCTTTTAACTGTCCAAAAATAACAATACAGAGACATTCAATTCAATATACAAAACCTCTTTGGAAAGCCATCTAATTTATATGCAATATTTATGTCTATGAAAGCTATATAAACAGCAGAAGCTGTATGGAATAGTTAGTTATTTAGGAACTCCCAATATGGAAGGAGCTCCTAATAAAATGTGCTAAAGAGAACCTTGCTTTGCCCATTTGTCTGTCTTGTTTCCCCTTTTCATACACTGTCCATTACACACATTCTGCCTTCTTAAGGTAGGAGATCCCCAGACATACACTGTATTGAATATTTATGTATAACCACGAGTTGGTCAGTCCGTACTAATCTTATCTTACCTTTCAGGTTAAATTCAAATTCTATGCTTATAGCCGGAGCCACGGTTATAGATATTGCCTCATTAGTGACAATCTCTACTACTATTGTATAGACAGTAAACCTGGTGTACTCGGGAACTTTATATATTACAGATCAACATAATCATTTAATTATTTTTCCTACTCCACAATTCCAGTGTTGGTGCCAAGCCTCAGCGTGTGAAGTATTTTCCTGATTCTGCACGAATCTGCTCTATAATGAAACCTTCCCTTTTGCTGGATTTTCACGTTCAAAAACACAAGGGTATTATACGCAGTAAGTCCGACATTTAGTGATCTTGGGAAGAAAGACGATCACAACTTTAGACATTTTCATAAACGAAAAATTGGAACCGCTTCTGTTTTTCAGGGATCTTCAGGAAAACTTCGATGAAATACATTTCACATTTAGTTCGTTCGTTAACACACTCTGACATTTTTTTACTCTATTTCATCCATATGGCAGATTTCGTTATCCAGCATCATCCAATGTACTTGCCAGAGTAAACTAAATTTTCTGCTATGTTTTGAAACATGAATGTCCCTCAAAAGTTTTCCTACTACAGAAAACTGATTCTTCTAGTTTTGTTTCAACATTACAAAGGTTTCCTTCGTAGTTGTACAGAAATTTTGCTAAAAATTGATGCAAAAACTTTTCCTAAGAAGACCCATCATACCAAAAGCTGTGTTCTGGAGATAAAGAAATAATTGCTGTCTTATCAAAGACATGGTACTCATTCCCCCACGCAAGTTGGTACACTGATACACGAAAGTAAGTTGGACCCAAGATGCAAAAATCCTAAGTTCATAGTACAAACAATTCCTAATCAGTAGATAAGGGAGGTGCGATTTTCAATACACCAATCGGTCTATATTTTCCAGCATTGAAATATCGATATTAAGAAAATTAAAAATACATTTATGGAATATCAGTAACAATATATATTTCGATATAGTCTATGTTTGAATTCTAAAGATAATTTATTTTTCTCTTTCTATTTGATTTCATATTTATGATAAATACGGGCCCCAAAATCAAAACTTAAGTTTTAAATAGTGAGATGTAGACGGAATATGACACAAAGTAACACAGATGAGAATTAGAGTGATGTCTCAGGGAGAGCCTTCAAACCTTGAGCCATGCAATAGAATCCCGTGACCGGTTTACTTAACGACCGTTACCTTATTAGATAATTTGAACACTGATTGGTACTGCTGAATAACTTTGATAACACATTTGAGACGAAGTTTGATGGCACCCCATAATTTAAATTTCCTTTCTTCATGTACCTTATGAAACTATGAATTACCATTTGCATGGGTGGCCGCAGTTTTATTACACGAATATCTAATTTCTCCAGAGAAAAGCTCAATTACTAGCTTCTCCTTTCCATCTCCAGGAAAAGTGCTTACCAATGCACGTAATCCCTCAATTGTGGGAAGAGTATAGATCATATTTGCCTTATGAACCATAAATGCAAGTTATAGGTATAGAAAGTAATGCGTTATTCTCGTTGAAGTAGGGTAAACTCTGGTATACTCGTGATACTTTAGCAATTTTGTTAATTACACCCAGGTAAATAAAAATGTTTCTACTATTACTATTGTACAATAAAGGTCGTAAATTGTAGTGGACAAGTATATATGACAATATTGAATTATTTTAAGAAAGATATTTTTTATGAATTTTTACTATGTGTAGGTTGAGTTCAGGTAATCTCGTGGTAGTTCAGGTAATCTCGTGACAACATGCTGGAAATCTCGTGATAGCATGATATTACAAATACACTAGGGCATTGGTTATACGGAAACCTAATAAAACCAAGAATTAAATAAGATTACATCAATAAGTCATTTTTACGTATAAACTATCATAATATGAACTTACCTCATCAATTATAACATGGACAACATCACACTTTCAAATGAAAAATAAGATGGAAACAAGAAACCTAGATTATGAATGTAGCCAGTGATAATATATCAAAAATGTATTAGTATGAATCACTCTCACATTCACAAGCGTCACACATAAAAACAATCTGATTGTTCGGCACTTTCTGACAACTGCAGTGATACCACACAGAAAAAGTTGCATGCAATCCATTTTGCACCAATTTGCACTTAGTCTACATATATTTTTTTGCTATTACAGTAGTTACAAAAATGACTTATTAAATTCTACTTTATAAAGAGATTTCAAAAATAGTTGATTTGTTTTTCTACACTGCAATGCTTGTAACACTGATTTCGGACTGATAGGCTGTGTGTGTAATAATTATACAATATTAATTTTCAAACAACAGTCAACTACATTTTACGCTCATGCTACACGTTTAATTTTCATATCAAAAGATTCAGCACACATAATTTTTATCTAATCTTTATACACATTTCAAATAGTGCAAAAAAAAAACAACAACAAACAAACAAACAAAACAAAAATACACACACATACACACACACACAAAGGAACTAAGAATTTACGTGCAATACGTAAGAGTTGGTAGCACTGATTAAGCAATATAACGCGGAGGCAATTTTTCTACATGTGCCTACAGGTAATTGGCTTCAATGCACGCAAAGTTCAAGTTACTAAGGGTGTTTTATATATTATAATAAATCTAAAACTAATTCTTGACAAACTCGATATAAAATTATGATAGTTTTTCTTATCTTTTCACTGTAAACTTTTTAAAACAAGCAGTTGAAGTCAGAGCGACACGTTCTCTGTCTCAAACTGATGCTCAGTCGTGCTGGCATCTAGTAGTAGAACGTCAACTGTTTACTTCTTCAGCTGAACATGTGACAAGCTTCGTAAAAAGTATCACGAGATTACTTGTATTACGAGTATACCAGAGTTTACCATACCGAAGATAAGCCGTGACAAAAAATAACTGATTCCTTTAAAAATTATACTTGAGGGAATGAATCATGAACTTCAATTTAAATCCCTTTCATAAATACTTTCAAATGTATATATGATTCTTTCATATGCGTATTTTCTTCCAACACTACTAATTGATTGTGACAAAATATGACCACTGCATGCATGGCAACAGGTTCTTTTCTGTTCTATTATCTAGTGCGGAAATGGCATTAATTAAGCCCATCCATTGCACATTCGTTTTAAAAATTGCTGTTTTATGATAACATTATAATAAATTTCAGTTTAACAGTCAATCTATCTTAATAATGGATGTTTTAATGTCAGTTATTTATAAGTTGCTATGGTTACATTCCGCCATAGGCGTCAGTTCACTCTTAAACTCTAGTCACAGTCACTTTTAGATGTACATCTCACTGTCAATTTTGAATTTCACCTTGCAGAACTATTGTATGAAACATTGAACCACTATATAACATATCTTGATAATTTTTCTTGGAGTGAAGTACGAAAACACTATGAAATTATGCAAATTAATCACTAGAAATTTCAGCGGCTTCCTTCTATTAAGCCACCATCTTGCCGAATCTCTCATGGCAACAGGAATCAAATCTGCTTTTCCCCCCAGTGTCCTTACTTAGTCCACGACTTTAGCCACAATAAAACGAATGCTGAATAAAATAGAATTACATTTCCCTGTAAAGTAAAGAGACTTAAATAGATTAATACTTTAATCACAATTCCTGGAAATGATAGCATGTCGATTCTTGGTTGCATTACAAATCAATTAGTTAAATTTTATGTGAAAATTTACGTGTCATTTGTATTTCTTGAGCACAATTTTCTAAACCTAAGCAAGTTATCAACTATTTTGTCTAGCATACCTGGTAAGATGACAAGACTGATTGCTTGTGTTAAATTTTCGTGTATACAGTGCACTCTTAACTTCATGATATACAACCAAACTTGAAAGCTAGAAGGATACCTACGTCTAGTAGACTACAGTCTACATTATTGTTTCTTTTACTTTAAATCTGAAAAGGCGTACTGTATATTAGGTTAAAAAAATGTCTTTTCACGGTGAAAGTTCTTTAGTTTTCACATCAAAGAAAACGGAATACGTTGCTGTAGGATATGTAAAGTGAACATCTCTTTGTCTATAAAGTACGGAAGCCCTTTAACAAATTCAATTTTGGATGTCTTTTTTCTTTACTTCACCTCGCCCTGAAAAGAAATCATACAAAATATTTCTTTTACTTGGATTTCAAACTCTTCTCTTGTTGAATATCTCAACGTTGTATGAATCATAATTCAGAACCCATTTTTCTTTGTCCCTTTGCGCAGTTCAAAGTCAGACCTTTGCTGTCAGCACAACAAAGGGATCATAAATCCAGTGTTTCTTTTTCCCTAGGGATGGAAAACCTGGCTTCTGTTAGACCAACAAGCTCACTTTCTAGTGTTTGTATACACATAAAAAGAACAAAATAGTGAACTTAATGGTATTTACTCAAATACTAAACGTTTACTTTATTAGAAATAGAGCCCAGTTTCTCAGCTAAGTCAGTAATGTCGCTTATTTCGGTTCGGTAATGAGGATGTACATGGGCTCGAACCCAGTCGTAGGCCATTCTGAATGAGATTTTCCAAGTATTTCATCAGTTTCACCATGTGAATGGCGTGATAGTACTTCAACCAAATATCTCTTCCATCCCTACTCCAGGAATAGTGATTGCCATTTTACGTTATCCCTCAGACATGATGGGCTAAGGCCGATAGTTACTATTTCAGTCCAGAAAAGAAAACAGGTTCTGAGGTTCAAACAAGCTTAGACGTAACAGAAGAACTGAAACGAAACTCATTTAACGTTGATTTTCCCCTTCTAGCAAGTAAACCTATCGATCCTTCCAACTGCTTTTTCGACCAAACTTCGTAGGGGAGTAGTGTACATCAGGAAACAGGCAGAAAACATGATTAAAAGTGTTTTCATCCATAAAGACGAGCGCAGTGGCCAATAGTTTTATTCGTAAGAATGAGTACTTATAGACCAATGTAAGTCGGAAGACACACGTTTATTTGTAAATACTTGAAATAATGGAAAACAAATACACATCAATGGATATCAGGTCAATGCGCTATCTTTTAGAAGGTATGTTTGTCATGTCCGCCTTCTTGAAGACAGCGATCTTGAATCTTGCTCTTTGTTTTAAAAAAATAGGGAGGGGTAATGTAACATATCAGTATGTGCTAGAATTTTACCAGAAATACATTGGTGAAATGAGTTTTGACATAAATGTATTTTCGAGAAATAAAAAGATGTGGCATTAATAATAGGTAGTTGCTTGAAAAGTCTGGAAGTGCTCTGTTCTTTTTGAAACAATGCAAGAAATGAAGACCCAATGCAGTGGGACATTGAACCCAATTTATTTCAGAATGACTATAAATGTTTCATTCTAAACGATAGCTTTTAAAGTAATTGCCCCACCAGGGTTTCTTTCCTAAATCTCCCCATGCGCAAAAGTAATGAGTATTGGTGACCACCTACCCACTGCTGATTACTTGAGTAATTTGGTTTCATTTCTAACAATATTTTAAGAAGAACGGAGTATTTTTCAAATTTTTAATAATTTAACCATACTAATGTCACTTATCATCATATATTTAAAAATATCAGCTTATCCCATAAGTAATGTATTTTTGTGTCGTGAGAAAAAGAATGATAACTTGCCTGGAACACTACTGTTAGTCAGGAAAATAGTCTCCATCAAATTCCACAACACTCTGCCACCTGTCAGTCAGTCGCTGAATCCTCCGCTGAAAGAAGTCACCGGTTTTGGAGGCAAAGAATTGTGTCACTGTTCGTCGCAAGTTATCCTCATTTTGCAGTGTTTTCCCGGGAAGGTGGTGTTGCAGGCTGCGAACGAGACAGTAGTCTGTTGGTGCATGATCTAATGAAACCGCCGGGTGGGGAAGTTTCTCCCAGTCATATTTCTCGATCTTAGCACAGGTCCTTGTTGCTGTGTGTGGGCGCGCGTTATCACCGTGGATGAGCATACCCTTGCGATTAACCAGAGCAGGACGTTTCTTCAACAATGCAGTCCGTAGGCGTTCAAGCTGCTGACTGTACACATATACATTGATGTTTGGTTACGTGGCAAGAGCTCAAAATACATTAACCACAGATATTCCACCAAATATTCAACATCACTTTGCAGGTATGGAGATCCTGTTTTGATACAGTTTATGCGGCAGTTAAGGTACACACTGCAGTTTGCGTGTAATTTTATGGTAGAGGACCCACTTTTCCTCCCCTGTCACCATTCTGTTCAGCAATGGCTCACGTCTATGACTGGTGAGAAGGGATCTGCAGATGTCAACTCGCTGCTGCTTCTTTTGAGTCATTAAAGCATGGGATACCGGTACCCATTTTCCGAGTTTCGACACGTACCGAAGGTTCTGCAGATGCCGATGAAGGGTCGATTGGGTGACATGGAGTTTGTTGGCCAGTTGTTCAACAGTTTGCATTGGATTTGCCTCCACCGTTGCTCGAAGGACATCGCTGTCCAACTGTACAGGTCTCCCTTCTCGTGGCTTATCGGTGAGGCTGGTGTCCTCAGACCAAAACCACTGGAACCAGCTCTGGCACTTGCGCACATCCACAGTATCCTGACCATATACTTCATTGACGTTTCGTGACGCTGCACTGGCTGGTTGCCCCTGCTGAAATTCATACAGCATGACATGCCGTATATGGTCCTCCGACACAAACCACATTTCTTAAACGTGGAGTAGACCGTTCTCCTTCTACACACTGCTGCACAATCAAGTGCCGTATATGCCGCAGCTATGGCTTGTGCCGTATACTTCACTATGAACTCGTCAGATGGCGTTATTGGATCTATCATCGTACATAAGGCATTACTTATGGGATAAGTTGATACATATATGGCACAACTGACTTCACCAATATATTTCTGGTAAAATTCTAGCCCAGATTGATATTACATTGCTCCCGTTTCCATTTAAAAAGTTTGAGCAGCACTCAAGATGGTAGACTTCAAGATGAAGGCCATGACAAACACACGGTCTAGAGGATAACGCAATGACCCGGTATCCATTCATGTGTATTAGTGTTCCATTATTTCAAGCACTTTTCAAATAAACTTGTGTTTTCCGACTTACATTACTTACTATTAATGACACTTTTTAAATCACTTTAAATCATGTTTTCTGGTAGTTTTCTGTTGTACACTACTCCTCTACCTAGTTTGGTCGAAAAGCAGTTTGAAACATCGATAGATTTAAGGAAAGGTTCTATAAAAAGGAAGACAGAAGGGACCCATCCAGCAGATGTAGCTGGTTGCTCAGTGTTAGACGAAAAGCGCAGAAAATGTATTAAGGTACACTGCTGAATCCAAACAATATGAATAAGGACTGCTTCAAGTGAAGGGAATCGATCTTATAGCAGCGGAACTAACGTATCATGAGCCAAAGAAGATATCTTATATCTGATAGCCTTCTCAACAAAAACTTGATTAAAATTTATTTGTAAATGAAATGCTTATTGCAGATGGAAAACCTTCTGTAAATTATGTGATTATTTGAAGGAGAAAATACAGAATGACAAGGTGGAGCTATTTTCTCTAAAAGGTTACACTTGCAGTATTTGTTACGGAGTAGTTTAGAACTTTATAACAAACACTACAAGATGTATAAACTTAAGTAAATATTTTGAAAAATCTTTTAACCAGCAGCTTCAATTTGCTTCCTTGCCAGGCTACATAAGTGAATAAGTGTGAAAGCTGTACAGGATTCATTCATGTCAGGGCTCCCCTATCTTTCTCATGTTGAAGAATCTACGCGAATACCGAGGCTACTCATAATAAATAAAGAGAAACATGCTTCAAAAACCAGATTACTACCAAAAGCACAAGATTTCTCTGAAAATTCCGCAAATATCCCACGCATATTGTAGGAGATTTTGAAATTCCTCCTTGGCGAAGAAGGGACATTTATTAATAGCAATTGCAAAGTAGGATAGCTAGTTTTTTCTCCAGAGATGTGTGTTCTGTAGTACCAAACGGCATGTGAAGAATGCCAAAGCATTTATTGCATGGAATGACAGTTTGCATCTTGCAGGTGGTACAGAACTTATTCTGTAACTCTTCTCAATCAATAATCTCATCACTGTGATTCGTATTCGCATGTTCTAGAACTTGAAACTGCAATGTAATAAGTATTGCTTATTACCAGTACAGTATTCCTTCAACTATAACAAGAAATTCATCCATTACAACTCATTTGTGCGCAATTTTGCTTCAACTGAAGAAATTACATCGGGTTCAGTAACCACCCATTCTGGCCATGGAAGCATCATTAAAGAGAAAACAGAACTTAAAACTGACCATGAATCTACTTCTAATATTATCAAACGAAGAAAAGTAGAGTAGAAAGTACAACCACTTTCTTTAGAACCAGTTTTCAAACGGCATCGAAGAGTCCTGTTAATGAATTTCAAATTAAAGATTGTTAATATACGCGTTCATACTCTAATACTTCTCATTGCTTGTTAATTACTATTGTGCGGACATAAGCGGTTGGTACTGAACAGTGTGTTCCTAAATGGGTAGTCTGGGTGTTCCAGACAGGTAGTGAATGCTGTTGCAGCTTGAGAGTGTCTATTGTAGAATATCTTCCTCTAATTTTGATTCCACTGATAATATGATAATATAGGGAAATGGTTACTGGAAGTAGATTTGAATTTATTGTAAGTGAAGGCAATATTTTTGCAAGCCTACCAGTTGATTGAGCCATGTGTGATCAACACTATAATCGAATGATGCAAGTACACAAAACTTTCTTGAAAGTCAAGGAAAAGTTGCATGAAAACTTTCTAAAAACATAGAATAACTACATTTCCAAAGAGTTTGATTTTCTTTTAGAATTTGTCCCAAAATTCAACACGAATACGTACAATGCTTGGAAAATTGTAAAGACACTGTAGGTAGAGTGCGTGATACACAGACTTCGGGAGAGGTATGGATAGAGCAGTTACTTTTATTGAATTTTCCGCACTTTTTAAAATCAATTAATAGTTCTGTGAAATGAAATTTATTTATGGCCTTTAAGCACCTATGAGTCAAGCGGGATAGGGGAGAGGAAAGGATTTGGAAGGTGTCGGCCACGGCCTATCTTGAAAGTACCATCCCGTAATTTGCCTGGTGTGACTGAGGTAAAACCTCAGTCGGGATGGTCGACCACTGGAATCGAACCCATGACCTCCCGAATACTACGCCAACGCTCTACCACTTTTTTATAAAACAATTTATAGAATCCTAATTTATCTATACATAGAAGCTATCTATAAATGAAGGTTTATAGAAAATCTAATACAAAAGATATTTTGCTTTGTTGAATTGCCTATTACAGGAAAAAACTGAAAAAAAAATACAAAAAACGATTCTCTTAAATACAAATATGATGTAACCATAGCTATTTTTGAAATATTATGTACCATTATACAATGTATTGTTTAAAAGGTTCGCAAACAGTTTATAAGTCTTCAGCCTTTGCATTGCACTGTATCGAAATAGTAGAAAATAAATATAGTGGTTTGCCGTCATTTTATCCTGTTCTTGTAACAAGTAATCAAAAGTATTTGCTGTTAACCATATGATGACATTTTGTTTCGTTGCTGCACATAATAAAAAAATTGAGAACAAGAACATATTTTCTACAAGTATATTTCTAGCATTGGTTCTCATAACTGAGCTAGAAATTTTGATATAGTAATAATAAATACTTTGTGTTTGTTTACATTGAGCTAATATATGCTTTAAGTTTGCTGTTTGATTACAATCTGGCATAATATAGATACATTTTTATATATTCAATGTAGTTTTTCTGGAGCAGGCCAGATTTCATTAACTACCTTATACCATTGCATTCGTAATTTCATATTCAACATTTTGGAGGATATATTAATCCAAATTTGAGACTATTTTGTGTCAGGGAGTTTTTGCATAATATAAGGAATTTTTACCCATTTGCTCTTACGCAAATAACTATATAGTTGTTTAACAAAAAATCTTCCAGAGAATTTAAACTTATTAAAGCATTTGTAGCATCGTGTCTCTTAAAAGGGGATATTGTATAGTCGAAGGATAGATATTATGACAATATGGCCTTGTATTCATCTTCAATAAAGAGAAACAAACCTTTCTGACAAGGCTGAATTCTTTAATAACAAAAATAACTTCAAACGTAACGGTTTCGGAAATAGAGTTGTAGGGAGTAGTCTGAGGAGGGAAGTGGTCCCCAAGGATATAAAGGAACTGGTGTTTTTAATTCCAGTACAGCAAACCATATCTCAATAATAGCAACTGTATAACTATTAGGAGCAAAATCAATCATTTTTATTGTACGATGTAATTGTAAGGCTCTTGCCTGAGTAGCAAAATCTATAGCCTGTAAACCGTCTTCCTTCAAGAGCAAGACGAGTTGGTCATATGCAATCTTGAAAATGTGTGGTTTCCACAAAAATAACATGGCATGACTATTTACTTGTTTTAAAATTTTAGTCATAGGAGGGAGTACTTGGGCTATATACCATAAAATGTTGTAAGCTTTTTGTTTTAAAATATAACTCTTTCATATATAGATTTAAATTTCTAGGATTATGCTTAGATAAGATACCCTTAAATGTATTTATTGCTACTTCTTAATTCTTATTTTGAATTGCATTAGGTGATGCATTCCAAGAAATGCCAAATATTTTAAGAGAACTACAGGAAATATTCCCTTGTATTCAGTTAGTTCTGAATTAAGTAACAATATCTTGGATTTATCCTGATTCAATTTTGCTCTTGAAATCTGTTCATATTATTAAATTAATCGTCGTTCCAACAAGAAAACCTGCTATGTGACATTTTTTCACTTTTTGAGTTATGAACTTCACGTGATGTAAAAAAAATCCCCGAAAAACATAGAATAACTGCTATGTAATTTTGGCGGCACAGGAAAGAGTATATAAGTATTGTTCATTTCAGCTATGCACAGACATCACTGCATGAGAATTGGAAACCTGCCATGTTGCACATAGCAGTTTTTCTTCACAACAAGATCCTGGTTCTGTGACGGATAGCAGGTTTTCCTTCCAATTTTCTTAAAATTATTAAGCTTGTGGCAGGGCCTTCACATTACGAATTTGCCATTGTTGTTGTTCTTGGCGCATTTACAGTAAGCTGGTAGTATTGTTGATTGTGTTAGGTGTGAACAGTAACAAAAAGTGATAACGCTCGCAGTTAAGTGTAAGGTTTCTTTAGATCATTCTGCTTTAGTTGTTCTCAATCTGCAGACAAGAGTGAATGCTTGTAATGTGAGAAAGGAGTAAGCTGTGCTTGAAGTTCTGCTATTAATTAGTTATTCAAAGATCATGGAGAACAGCAGGCCCTTGTCTGACCAGGAAATTGCCGCATTGATGCTTGACGAGAATATTGATCAACTGTCTTTCGTAGTGGAAATTACTGACAATGAAACCAGTGGTCCCCGGCGCAGCAACAATCTGGTTCAAAATCAGGCATCCGGATACATGGTCACAACTACCACAGCGTAGAACACGTGGAGCATTATTATTAACGAAAATATGGACATCATCAAAGTAGCTTTGAACTGAGAGGACATTAGAATAAATTGCTACTCCCGGTAAATTAAGTCTTAATGCAGTTATTAACGGAGAAAAAGAGATACTAAATATAATACCTGACAAAGCATCACCTTGTAAAACATCGATGGGTATATTTTTCGTGAGTTCATTATTAAACTTAATTTTGGAAGTTCGATTTGTATACATTTGTTTGATCATGTTAATAAACTGAGAGGTGATACAACGTTTTCTTAGTAATGGGAAAAAATAACAATGATCGAAGGCTTTGAAAAAATCTAATGATAGCAGTGCAGATTTATGTGTTATGATTTCTGTTAAAATACTGTATAAAATCACGAACATCACATAACACTGTAGAAATTAACTTATTGGACCCATGTCCATATTGCTATGGGTCAAGTAATCTATCAGCTATCATGTGTAGCCTTTACACTAAGAATCTTGAGAACCATTATGCTGTCTACATTGCACAAAGATATGGGTCTATAGTCTTCTATATGATCAGACTGAGCTATTTTAGGAATACAAACTATTGCCTACTTTAGGATTTATTCTATATTCATTAAAAGCTTATACAAAATATGGATTGAACTTAATAAGAAATTTTTTAGTTATAGCGTCACTACCTGGAGACACATTCAGATTGTCTGCTAACAAAGCATTGGTTACTTCTTCTTTCATAAATGGACTATCCAATAACTTTAGATCCCCTTCTGCTAGCTTGTCATTGACATTTAAATAATTGTTGAGAAGAAGTTAATTGCTGATTTTTTAAATTTAATTTACGAAAATATTCAATAAATACGTTTTTCAGCTGAACATCCTGTATTTAATGGTTATCATTTGTATTGATTGCATGTATATATATTCTATTTAGTACGAATTATTTCCTGCCTAATATGAGTCAAACTTGGTACTTCTTGCATATCAATCTTACTTTTCTCAATAGTTGCAGTGTACTGTTCTCTGTAAGTAGATAACAGCTTGGCCTTAACCTGTTTTATTTTGGTATAAACATCTTGACCCTAGTCATGAGCCTAATAATATTCATGAAGCAAACGTAAATAATATTGAATTTGAGAATGATCCCTATTATACAAATCCCGTCCATAATCTTTACTTATCCTAATCATATTTTTTAATGGTACCTTCCCAGTATTCCAGTATACTGCAAGTATTCGGACATGAATTTATTAATTGGTACCATCTTTGAGTAATTTCCTGGCATAATCTTGATCTTTGAGAATTCTAGTAGGGAGTGTCTATACGAAAGTTTTACATAGAGTTTTCTCACAGTTTAAGTTTATAGACATTATAAAACTTTTATGGTCACCACTAAGGTACGGCGGCTCGGTTTATAGTTCCGTGTTCAAAGCGTCATGTTGGTAGCTAGTTACAGCTTTGATACAGAGTCATAGCTACATGTAGGAGGAAATACATACATCCTCTACCGCATCACTGTCAAATATAGTTACAAATCACTTAAAATTAGGTAATTTAAGTAGATTTTTAAATTAAGATAGCCCTGGAATCAAATGAGAGATACACTGAATCTTAATGTGTATTTGTGCAAAATATGGATATTTCGAATCAAAATTGTATATTTCGTGCAATACATGATAGGTGAATTCCAAGTTTGCCAATTTTCCAGTGTTATATGTATTCCTCTGTTTGTGTGTTCCTCAAATATTGATTCCTAGTTTTAGTGGCTAAGTCTTTGCAGACAATTATTAATTATTGTTGTTTGTATTATTTCTATAATACAGATGTATTAAGATACACTATCTATATCAGAAAGTAGGGATAGCTCGAAGAAAACACTTCAGATTTAGGTTCATAGATCCTGATTTAAATGACCGTTGTCAATATTGTAAGGCAACAACCTTTCTGTACGGTAATTTTGCAGTGTAGGCACGCAAACTGTTTGACACACTACCGCCTGAACGAAAAAAACAATGATAAACTTACTTCAGATTTTTGTTTGATATTTCTCGTACTATTTACATTCAGTCTGTATTGTACGCTAACGTCTAAACAGATAAAGAGACACTGACTTCAGATTTCCATATATATGCTTTGATTTATCTAATCGGTTTCAATTTAGGGTTGCCTCAATCTTTCGACATCATAAATCTGAGGTCAGGTTCTGTTTATCTGCATTCATTAAGGTGCTGGCACCTTCATTAAGGTGCTGTAATGTGCGATAAAGTCTGAGTGCATAAAGTGCAAAAATACTATCTTTATTTCAATACTTTATTCTTCTGTCTTGATTTCCTATGCAAGGTATTTTCGTATTTTAGTTTTGTTAAATTCTTCTGATTTCTTTTCATCGTTTCTTCTTGTCTATTTTTTTATACTTTTATCTTTGTTTGTGCTTGAAAGTTGTCTTCCATTATAGGTGAAACGTTATTGCTAATCGGAGTAATCGACCTAGGTAACTTTAATTTTCTTTGAATTTATTTAAATTTTTGATTCTTAGGTTACTGACTTCTTTACTCCCAGGATCTGTAAAGTTTTTCCTTTGGTTCGTTTAAAAATATCTACTCTGATAAACTGTCATAGATAACACTTTAACAGAAGTCAGTTCCTAAGACACTGAGTAAATCGTGTATATCTGGATACTTAAAACAATCTATCTTCAAGTATTATAAATTTAAATGAACGCCCCGCTCTTTTAGTGGTTACCCTAGCTGATATGGATTAAGGGGATCCTGAATTCGATTCCCGGCGCTTCCAAGGATTTTTTTCCAAGGCGTGTGGGTCTGGAACAGTGCTCACCCAGCATCGTGATGCAATTAGGAAACTACTATGAATAAAAGATAATGGTGATCACAGTGAGAGCTTCGGCTCTCCTCTCCCAACCCGTCTGGTCAGCGTGGGAGCAGTAGACCAATCCCCTCCCTCCGGGGAGAGACCTCATTCAGTAGTGGATCGAATATGGCTGTGATTTATTATATATATATATATATATATATATATATATATATATTTTAATGTTCGCTCCTGTGTGTATGCAATCTTATTTTCATTTCATAAATTTAAAATAGTTAGTTTTCTAGAAAACTTTCTTTTTAATTTTTTTCTGTTCTCTGAAAGAACTTTCTATATATCTGATTTGAAATAAATCACAACATGGTAAGTTTGTTAATTTTATTGTTTTTAATTAAGCTTTAGATGTAGTATGTAGGGATATTAGGATAATCTATTTATTAGGATAATGACTTTTCTCTTTGCTGTAACTTTTTTGTTTTTAGTACGATGGTGTAACCAGGTTTATTTGAAGTCTATTTTCTTGTATGGAATTTGTTTCATGTTTGTTTCACGGAGGTCCATTTTCATGTTTGAGCTAGCTATGGAGTTTGTTTCACCCAATCTTACTATTCCTGTTTAATTTTTTATGTTTAGTTTTCGGAAATAAGTCATCCCATTGTAGTTTAATATTGTTAATTTCTTTTAGAATTATCAATTCTCGTGGATATTTGTCGACTAAACGATATTACATTATTGATTACGTTCAAAACTGAAAAGAATGTATAATTTTAAGTCATTGGTTTGTTTGATTCTACATCATTTTCACTAAATATTTCCTTAAAATAATGTTATTGTTAAATTTATTCGATGCCTATGAAAAATCCTAAAACACAGCTTCGTGCATTAAAAGGAATTGTTAGTATTTTCACAATGTTATAGCTATATTTGAAAGTACCCTAATATTAATAAACACTGAATGAACAAATATAGATTAATAAATAATAAGAACAAGCAATAAATAAAACCATAGAGTTAGGAATATAAATAGAGGGAACCTTATGCTGTTTTATAGGAGAGGGGAATGAAGCCAAGAGACGGAAGGGACGAGGCATTTCGGTCATCTTGTGTGGCCCCATATTCAGAGACCCTCATTTCCGAGTATTGCCTCTCTCAGGTACACTCATCCTCTATCGAAAAAGACAATCCTCACATTACTCGGTATAGAGGGACTTTAATGGGGGCCACACAAGATGGCTGCCGATGAACTGAATTTGATTTCATGTGACGTCATGTATGTTCTCTCTATTTTCTTCCTAACTCTATGAATAAAACTATCACACTTGTAATTCTTTTACAGCTATCTCATATTATTGTAATAATATTTTTTTACATAAAAATAGTTTTCTCCTCTTCTTATCTTGCGTATCAGCAATTTTCCAATTGTTCTATGATCGAGTTTTTAAAACTAATAGTAGGTGACACTCTGGTTTAGTAACACCCTGCTCCATAGGGAGAATAAGAGGAACATTTTGTAGTTGGCTACGCCATGCTATGTATAGAAGTGTTGATTTTTTTTCTGCAAAGACTCTTAAATCGTTCAACGTATCCCCAATGAAGTTGCCATAAATACTTCACGAAACAATACGAACGTCACTGTGAAGGGCCACAGCCTCAATTGAAGGTCTAGAACCCGAAGTACCACAGTTGCAAGTGTTGTCTCCTTAGTATATATTTCAGTCTTCGCAATGGTTTCTATACCGTTAGAAGTACATGGACCCAAATTTAGCATGAATACTCCTCGATAACCTAGAAACACGACTCTGGGGTTCAACACTCCTAAAACACCCCAATATTAAGTGTTACCAACATATTTACCATCATGTTGCGATTTTGCATTCACACTTAAGGCAATGTATAGTTACCAAACTTTTCACGACTCCTTTAATGGTTTATACCCATATAGTTGGTGCTGTGAGGTTCCAACATATTAAAGTAAGCGAGGATACCTAGAAAATAGTTTTTACCCTGCACCAACGGGCGGGCACATTATACTAGTATATCAGAGAGACAGTTCTCTCTATCGTTCGGTAGACGTTCACAATACAGTGCTAATTGAGTGTATTTTAGAGCAAGTTGCGGGTAAAAATTCAACTAATGTATGCAAAGATCATATCTAAAATGGAATATTTTTTTCTGAACCATCATCTTTTAACAAGACAGAAAGAATAAGATGAAGAAAACACATTTTTTTTTGTTTACAACATAGAATGCGAAAAGATCCCATATTAACCAACTAATTTTGAATTTAAAATGGTTCTGGCAGTTTTAGTCTTTGGTATGCTTGTTTGTCTTCTTCTGATTGGCTTATAGCGTTGTGAGATGTCGCCAGAGATCAATCAACAGTCAGGTCGTTGACCTAACACCCAGATGAAACTTTCAAGAGAGAAGAAATCTAAAAAAGTGTCCTTGCACAACACTGACACTTCATAAACCATGCAAAATGAAAGGAAGAGAAGAGTGAGAGAGAGAGAGAGACTTAGATAATCTTTCTACGTCTAACACGTCCAGAAATATGAGAAAAGGGCAAAACCTTGAAGGAAGGCTTCGTAGTTACATCTCGCGATCTTAGTACTCTTTCCCCCCTTCCACCAAGAAAAACAAAAACAAAAGAAGGAAAAGCAGCGCGGGAGAGAAGCAGAAGTTCAAGACCTACTTTAAGAGCAAAAACAAAAGACGAGGAACAACGATATATCACACCAAGAGGCAAAATTTATGTACGGAATCCGAGGCACAGGCGATATTAGGTTGTAAATCGCAAGAGTTGGCACTCCTGAGGTAGAAATGCTCGCAAGAGGAGTTGTGCCACGTTTGAACCATAAAAGCTAAAACTTGTGACACTAGCAGCTGACACCGTCTCAGGTGAAGCGAAAGCCTTCCGCCTTGGAAACAAGGTCATAAACATAGTTTCAGCTCTACGGATGGTGGTTGGGGCGTTAACAGTGTTGCAATGTCGGGAATTTTGTTAACAATCCAATTATTGTTTTGTGTTTAGTTCAGGCAGTTAAATATGCATTAAGCACACGGTTGATGTTCACTTGATGCTTCGTGATATTGGTTTATACCTTAGCGTGTTTGCTATAACAGGTAATAGGTTGTTTGCTATAACAGGTAATTCTTCTCCGTATATCGAAGGAACAGAATCCGAAATGGTTAATTTTGTAGACGTATGATGCCCATAGCCAACAGTAATATTCACTTAACTATTAATGTACAATAACTTTGTAAAACACAAGTTACCATATTCTTAAACTAAAACTTGATTTATTTTAATAAGAAAGAAGTTTCTCAAAGTAAGTTATTTAGGTTTCGTATATACTGGTAGATAATTTCCGGAAATGACAACGTTTTGCCCTAAATCCATCGTACCTGATTGATGACGTTCCTCAGCGTTTACTCTTCCCGAAGCTAACCAGGAATGGGAAAGGTAGCCACCAGAACCATAACTGAGGACTCTCTTGGCATTCTCTTGGAAAAACTTAAGAAAATTAGAAAAAAGAAAGATAGATAGATATAAAGAAAGAAAGAAAGAAGAAAATTTGAAAGAAAGGTCTGTCATGATGGTCGGTAGCGGGGCTCGATCTCGCTTGTATCTTTATTGCCATCAAAAGTCCACGACGTTAGCGAATAGATCTCGGCGACAGAGAAGATAGTAGTGGGTTATTTTTGTTCTCGAAATTATTTCTTACAGTTTAATCACCTTTTGGCGAAACACTAATTTCAGAGGAGTGACAAATTGAAAGTGGCTACGTCTGCGAATATAAAAAACAAGAATAATTGGTGTATAGATGGGAAGGAAGAAAGACTGTCTAAAACTACTATACGTAGATGCCTATAAATACCCAGAGTATTTATGGTTATACACATTTTAACGGTTTTATACCATTGCTTCCTCATCGAAATTCTATTTTGACAAATTTAATTTTGTACTTCTTCTCCTTGAAGTAAGTGATTTCAGTATGAGTTTAGTATGCAGAATGGTAAAGGTCGAAAGACAGGGAAAATCTGACAATATTATGAAGAGAAAAACGTAGAAAATTTATGACAGAAAGACGAAATATGGATCTATGCAATGTTGGTAGTAGTTTGGGGAAAGAGCGTTTTCCCTATCCAAAAGGTAATATCTCGAAATGACCGATAGTAAAGGATACGATTGCTGAGAGCTCTACAACGGGACAGCACGAACACATGTACGCTAGTAGTAAAGAAAATGAAGTCAGTTCGAAATACCACGATTTCCTTCGTCATCACTCTATTGATGCTCGTTAGAAACTATTAAGAAAAATCGCGATGGAACCTTCTTCATCTACCTCTACGAAGGTACCAAGAAAATAGTCTTTCCAGGTGTTCAACCATTTTTTCTACTCAGAAGACCCACCTAGACATACCATATAAATATAAGAGAAACTGTGAATGGCTCCAACAGTTCAGTTTCTCTTTATGTTTCACTTGCTTTTATCTTTTTTCCACTTCATATAATTTCTCAAGGTCAGAACTGGGCGTGGACTACACAA
>JAGDQP010003738.1:601-14980 GCA_022664845.1 Lepisma saccharinum
TAATAATAATAATAATAATAATAATAATAATAATAATAATAATAATACTTGGGTACATGTAATCCAATACAGAAAATGTCAATTTAAACCTTCGCGTAACAGAATAATTATTAGATTAAATTTTAGAACATTGCTTTAGACATAATAGCGCTGCATAACGTGATTGAAAACGGAGAGGTTGGGAGAAGCGCAAGAAAATGGAAGAACACGAAAACCTATTTACTTCTTAGCGACATCCAAAAGCATCAAGCTATTGAAAATATTGTATTTGTTGTATCATTAACACCACGTCTTTATGACAGTGCAAATGAAGATAATAAAAGTTAGTACTTAAGTGTATGGTGGAAAAGAAGAATTAGGTTTAATTACTAGCTACAGTCTTATTTGGCACAATCAACCACAACCTTGCCCCAGCCTGTCTTCATACTGAAACACAAAGTTGGTGGAAGAGGATAAGGGGAGGGGGGAGGTACTGTTGTCATCATGTCACACAATGTCACATTTCAATTTGCCACCCACCTTACCCAACCTCTTCTCTTCCTAGGCCACCCATACTCAAGTAACACATACCTCCCGTTAGTTCTATTCTGAAAGCTACCCCCCAAGCAGTGAATAGGAGACCTACAACGATGAATTCAGAGCAGGAGCTCTGTAGATCTGTTAGTTCAGCAGAACACACGCACGCTAGTGTTCAAAAATTGAGGGACAACCCTGTCCAATATGTGAGTGTGACACAACACTCCACGCGGGTGGTCCTTCACTGCTGTTTAAGTGCAAAGCACACAAGACCACCCAGGTGGGTTCGGCGGCTACACAAGATAGGATAGAACCTATTACATACATATGGGTGTCTTTTGCTGAGAAATGTGAATTTGGTGCTTCTGGTCCTTATGTGTTCATGGTGCTTTACCTACCCCTGGGTCTAGAGTTGACTCGTCCAAAGTTGGCCTGAGTTAACTGCAATTCTGTTCGTGAAAGGCTACGCTGTAATTTCGTCTTTTTTTAATGAATGAGTTTCTGAGTTTGTGGCAATCTGGGATGATGTCAGGAAGTTGATTTCTTCCGTCGCGACTATCGGGCCGTTTCGGCCAAACGAGATAAAAAAAAAATAGCGAGCACGCGAACTCACATGACCACTTTTAGTAGTTGTCCTTTGTTTCTTATTTCCTGTGATTATGATCGTAACATATTTATACGACGAAAATAATATGTATCAATTTTGCAGATTCTAAGAAAAGTGTGTAGTGTTTGTGCTTTCGAACAAAATAAAGAAAATGTGGCAGTCTTCACGTAGCCTAGTGAAAGACGGATAAGATTTAAAGACGTTGCTTCCCCGCAAAAATGCTTATCAAAACTTGAATTAGGTGAGCGTATTTTGATCGCAACTCAAATTGGATGCATCTGGATAGAGAGCAGTGCTCATAACTTCACGGAGTGTCCCGTAAGTTGTAATGTTATATTATTTTTCTTTTCTTAAAAAAAAAAATTATATGGCAACTTTATATTTCTGACTTAGTTATTTAAGGCTACATGCCGTCACATTTTGAATTTTGCTACAGCCGGCTGAAAAGAATTGGACCCATGCCTTTATTCAAGCTACCATACTAGCACTCGTTTCGCATAAAAACATGGAAAATCTTAGTCAAGATGGCTGGTGTGAAGGGGAATAGAACTCGCGCCGTCTCTCCAGTGCATTTCCGAAGTCACCAACCGCAACCACTAGACCTTCTTTGATTTTGAGTGCAATATTAGTAGTCCCCTCTCCACCTTTTCTCTTTTTTAAAAAATAAGTAAATAAATTATGATTCAAATATGGGTTCAAGAGAACAGAAAATATAGTTCGCCTGAGTAGTGAGTGCCATTGACTTGGGATGAAGAAGAAACAGGTTCAAAATGGTATCCAAGCACTATCTGAACACCATACTACCCCAGAAGTGTTTGTCTGCAATAATACTTCAATAATAGACATAACATGATCAAGGCGTGTACATCTACTGGTAGTTCATTTGTACCTCTTAAGAATATAAGCATGGAAATACAAAGAATAAAATAATAATAATAAAAAAAAAACTTTTTAAAGAAATACTTTTCTTAAACAATTCGTACTAAAAAGTAAAAATAATTTTGTTTATGCACGACTAAAAAGAAAAGCATGAGGCGCGCCAATTCAAGAATTTATAAAATGACTGTATATGAGAGCGCGCACCATGCTTTTCTTTTTATGTAGGCATAAACAATTTTTTTTTTTTTTTTTTACTTTTTAGTACGAATTGTTTAAGAAAAGTATGCCTTTTACAAAGTTTTTTTTTTTAGTTATTTCGGCGCTCGAATACATTTTCTCAAGCTGTTTTATGACCCAAATCCTAAAGTGTTCTGCAACCAGTCAAACCCAGGTTAGTTGCAGGCTAGTATTTATTTTAGGATAAAAAAGTCCATATTAAAATATTATTTTAAAACATATAAATATATAGAAATATATGAAAGTAACAATGGAATGTTACAATGTCACCCGACTTACGTCGCTGAGCAACATTTTATCATTCTATGACGTCGGGAAATTAGTTAAGGATTTTAGGACATCACGAACCATTGTGAACTAAAGAAAAGAATTTAACAAACGAAAGTGGTGAATTGTGCGTGAATTTATGTTGTCTGACTGTGGTGGATCAGAGGTAGAGCGCTCACCTCTGGTACGTGGCGTACTCAGTTTGTTCCCGGATGGGCCCTGTGGGTTTTGTGGTGGACAAACAACATATGCTTGGGTTTTCTTGGGGGTTTTCCCTATCACTCCCACTCCCATCATCATACATTCGACCTGAACCAAAGTTGCTTAAACGCCTTAAACAAAAGTCAAACTCAAGTCAATTTAATGTGAAGTCTCGGGCTGCCTGATGGGATTATGCTTTTCTATAGAACAGGTTCAGTCACTGTATAAATTATTATTTATACACTATTATAATTTAGACACTATATAAAAATATCAGTTGATTCAAATTCATTTCTAATCAGTATAAATACTCTTCTCTGATCTAACCGGGAATTGCGCACACGTAGGTATCTGGCTGGCAGTGGTCTGGAGTCTGGACACTTTCCAAATGTCGGATTTCTATGCAAAGAGCTATGTCCACTTGCGTGCCTAGAAACGCGACGAATTGACAGGTATAAGAAATGAAAGTAGGCTTAATCCTTAGTAATATAATTTTTTCTCTGCCAAATATCCACAAAGTACTTTTTTCAGCCCTTGAAATCAACATTGGAAGACGGCAGTATTTTGCAATATCTGGCCCAGAAGGGGTAGAAGGTGACCTCAACTATCTTCTGATATGTTGTAGAATACTTTAGCTCTCGGATTGGACGTTTCCGGAAAACATCGGGAACCTGATGTTTTCGGCACTTATGGAAATGATAGGGGAGGGGGGCCACTTTCTCGCATTTCCGTATCAGGAATAGAAAGTGACCTCAAATAGTTTTTGATACATTGTAGAGCTAATTAAGCTTCGTCTAAAGAGCCTATACTCGTTCCCTGAATACATCGTGAACTTAGTGTTTTCGGCACTTATGCGCATAGAAAGCTATGGGATGAAGATGTTGCCAATGTCCCTCCTATCCCTTCTCCAGAAATTGCAAAATACGATCATGTTCCATATACTTCAATATTAATTTCCAGTCTCAAAAAAGTACCTTGCCCATGTTTGGCGGGCGGGAAATTATATCATATTACTCAGGACGAAGCCTACTTTCATTTCCTATATCCTTTAATTGGTCGCCTTTTGGGAACGCAACCTATGTAAAGTGGGCATATAGTAGCTATAACTTTAAGTGTAATTGTAGTTTACACTGAAGTGCCATAAGTCCCGGGATACCTACCTAATAACATGTAGGATCCCCTCGAGCACGGCGAAGTGCAGTAATTCGACGTGGCAGGGAGGCGACAAGTCGCTGGTAGTTCGCTGGAGGGATGTGCAACCATGCAGTCTCGATTGCCGTCCACAATTTGGCAGTTGTTGCAGGTGGCGGATCCTGAGCACGACTATCCCGTTCGATGATATCCCATATGTGCTCGATAGGGTTCATGTGCGATGATCTAGGGGTCCAAATCATGCATTGGAAGTTGGCAAAATATACCTTAAACAAGTCGCGCAACATTGCGACCCGGTCACATGCCTCATTGTCATCCTGGAAAATCCCATTGTTGGCAGGGTACACGAAGTCCATAAAGATCTGTATATGGTCACCAAGCAGCTGACATAGCGCTGGCCGGTCAATGTCCGGTTCAAGCGGATCAGAGGACCCAAACCATGCCAGCTAAACACGCTCCACAAAATGACGGAGCCACCACCAGCTTGCACAATGCCTAGTTGACAACTTGGGCAACTTGGGTCAATGGCTTCATGGGATCTGCGCCACACCTGGACCCTTCCATCCGCGCATACCAATTGGAAACGTAACTCATCTGACCACGCTACACGTTGGTAGTCCTCTATGGCCCAATCCACATGTTCCCGAGCCCATGGGAGTCGCAGCCGCCGATAGGCAGTGATTAGTTGCGGTACACGTATTGGTCTTCGGCTGCGATACCCCATGGAGACCAAATACCAGGGTGAGTCATATGTTCGTAGTGTTTTCATGGATAATGTGCAACACCCGCCTCCCCCTGTACCACAGAAGCCTATTCGGCGAAGTACATCCCATCACACTGTATGGTCCTTCTCCAACGTTCCACCAGTGACACAAGCCCCTGACGATACCAGGTTGCAGGCTTTGAAGCAAAGAATTCAGTAATGCCAGTTGTCACATCATCCACGGAATGGAATTGTCTGCCCCGCAGGAAGTGTGCCATGGAACGAAACAGATGAAAATCAAATGACGCAAGGTCGGGACTGTAGGGTGTGTGTGGTAAAATGTCCAACCCATCCATGTCCGCAATGTGCTGGTGGACTCTTCTTGACCTGTTTCATGGAGCGTTGTCAAATTGGAGGAGCAGTCGCTTTCGGTTCACCAGTGCTGGATAACGACGGCGCACAATGTCGTATAACCGTTGCAGCCGTTCAGCATACAATGTCCCATCTACGGAACGACCATGTGGAACGAGCTCCCAGTGCACCGGACCTTCGAAATTCCACCACAAAAACACACAGCATTGTCTTCTCTTCAAACCACCCTCTTTAAGCCACTGGCTGCGCCTCGGTACCTGGTCGAAGCCATTGTTTCCCAGTGTCAGGATAACGAAGAAAGATAAACTTTTCATCATTCGTGATGATCCGCCGTCAAAACCTGTCGTCAGTTGGGTTTCGAAGCAGTTCTTCACACAGGGTCACACGTTGTTGAGCTTGAGCGGGAGTCAAATCATGGGGAACCATTCTCGGTTGCCTGGAGCGAAACCCAAGTTGATGCAGATGACGAACGACACTGGTTTGTGATGTCTGGACCTCATCTGCCAGCTGACGGGTACTGGTTCCTGGGTTTCCTTCAACAGCGTTCAGGAGGGCATCGATATCCGTCGTCACAGTGCGTCCACTTTTGGGCTTGTCATCGAGACTGGTATCACCAGACCGAAAACGCTGAAACCACTTTCTAGCTGTGGACAGTACCTTCACCTTCTACGGCACAAATTTCCTTGGCTGCTGCTGCTGCATTCAACCCCTTTTTCCAGTAATGGCGCAGAAGCACACGACACACAAGTTTCTCCTCAGCCATTGTCCTGCCAACTGTGTATTCAACGCGTAGTTCCTTCCACACACCGTTAGCGCTGTGATCAGACAGACACGTGACACGCTTTCTACCACCACTACATTCACCTGTTCTACACGTTGCACATGGTTTTTCGGCATCGAGTGGGCGGGGTCACCCAACGCTACGAACATATGACTCACCCTGGTAGCGATGCACTGACTTCTGAGACACGTTCCTGGTGCAGTGTTTCTGCTTTATGTGAGATTTCTCTGCCTGTTGATATATTACAACATTATCTGAAAATGTTTTAGTAATGCAGTCGAGATCGTTTTCTTTAGTTTTGATATGTGACTACACAAGCATTTGCGTGCTATTGTAGTACTTTGGTATTACCATAGATTTCATACTAGACATGTAGAAACTACTGCATATAATTATAAAGATCAAACTTCATAAAAGATAACTTTAATCCGCTGTTGCATTTATCTTACACTATGTTGCATTGAAGCTACGGTAATATTTGCTAAGATTTTGGCTTCTACTTTTGTAAATATGTTGCTAAATCAAACCTCCATAAATCTTACGTGTTTGTAGTTTCCGTTCGTCATGTGTGAATGCTTACAAATGTTGCTAATGTACAGATTATTGTACTTCTCGTTAATCGACATACATTATAGTAGTATCCAAAACGTTGTTTGAAAGTAGCGGTGATAAAACAAAAGACTCACGTAATACAACAAGGAAACAATATTGCTAAATACAACATAAAAGTTTTAGGTATGTTACTAGACATTATGCAGGATCACTGCACCTGGGACGTCCTGCATTGATTCCTGCTGTCAGATCACACACTGTTGATTGTCTTCTTGCCCAGACGAGTCTGCCCAGACTTCGCAGACCACTGCGTTGTCCCTGATGTGTCGTAATGTCTATAATACGGTTAAAGTCCTGCTAACTCAGGCCCGCACCAGCATGGCCGGCCCGTGCAGACCACTACTATTAAAATGAAGTTGCTACTATTAAAAGAAAAATATTTGCTATGATGATACCCTCCCGATGATTAGGCTATTGGCCTAAAAGCCCGGGAAGTTGAATAAAAATTTAAAAAAAAGGAACTAAACGGGGTCTGCACGGGCTGGGGCGGGCCTGGGTTTGCAGGACTGTAAATGCGGTGTTCATGGTCCACCTTTGACACTGTGGGGCAAGTAAAGTTCAATGTCCGAAATCGCATGTCCTATTCATCTAGCGCCAACTATCACCTAGCGCCAACCATCACAATTGAATTTATTTTAAGGCCTTTAGGCAACTATGGCTCAGGCCGTATGGATGATGATGGGATGAATTGGTGGAATGAAGAAAGTGGGAGGAAACAGGAGCACCCCGAGAAAACCCACGCACACGGTGTTTGTCCACCACAAAGCCCACATGGCATGAGCAGGGATCGATCCGACGACCCCTAGCACCAGAGGTGAGCGCTCTACCAACTGAGCCACACCTAGCGCCAACTATCACCCCTTGCTCAAACGCAGATAATTCCCGTCGGGTTCCATCACCGTGGTACACGACGTTTCACTGCACTCACGGAAGTCCAACTGACCACACTGTAACTGCTTCGTGCCATTCGACCGGTTTTCCGCGATGTTGCCGCGCCGTCAATTAGTTCCCTCCCGCTATCCCATGAATTTTGGCACTTTGGTGTATATTTCAGTTTAGACATTGATCTTGAACCCTTACAAAATCCATGAAAGTAAAAAAAAAAGAAATTCTGGAAACGTGCCTGGTCGCGCGCACAAAATCAATGCTGCAATTCGTGATGAAGGATTATCTTTATCTTTCCTTTCCTTCACTTACATTATACGAATATGATGATGATAGCAATTAGTTGACTATGAGACTATAAGCCACATCCTTTCCAAGGAACAGCACAAACAAATAAGGAGGACAAATTTCATTCTAAAATGATTAACGAAAGTAAAAAATTTATGTTTAAATGTTTTAAATCATATACTTTCAAATTTAACGATTCCTTTTAACTAATGTGTTGTTTTGCTGTACGAATAGGGAGGCTCTTGGACAATAGCAGCTAGAATAATGCAGGTCTGGAAACTACGTCAAATTGTAACGTTTTCTCGGAAAAATTTTTTAAAGAAAACTCACAAAAGATGTTCGTTGTCTGAATGGTATACAAATGTTCATTTTATATTTTTTATGATGAAATCGCAAATTTATTTGTGAATTTCTAATTCAACTAAATTTTGGCCAGCAACACTTTTTTTATTATTATTATTTGTAGTATCGCGAGAGTAAAAAAAATTGAGAAATCTATTTCAAAGTGTATGAGTATTTAATGGAACGGTATATTTACATAAGCTTGAAAATAAACGTAAAAATATATTTACGTAAATAATTCCCGAAATTTGCAATCCTTCAGAACTTCCCTAATTATTAATAAATTTAAAAAAATAAAATAGTCTTGGATGCAGAATTTAAACTAAAACTATTTCTCACCCAGTCACTCGTAATCTAATAAGTATAATCGCGGACTTCGGATCAGCACTGGGGAGGCATGGGGTATAAATCTCGTTGCTGGTTATCATCACTGAGGGTTTTAATAGTTTTACTCACTTGTACAAGCCGAATATCGGGGATGGTACCTTATCAAAAACCCTATGCTATTTTGCTCATCCGTTTCGCGGAAATGTAATCCTTGAAGTACGTCAACTGCCAGACATAGCTGCTTGCTCAGCCACCTAACCTAACCTATCTGAAATAAAAAGTCTCCAATGTGTTATGGATTATATGTCTTTTGATGTGTTTTAAAACGTTGATTGGGTGTTATATATGCAAACACTGTTTGGAGATAATGTATTCCTATTAGTTATAATGTATATCATAAACTGATGATAGATGCAGTGATAACGTAGTGATGTGCGTAAATTAAACCAGTATTAATCTTAAAAAGGGAGAAAGCTAGCCAAGTCAAAAGCACCTCTCTGCTTTAGATTGCTTTTACGCACGGGCGCTTCTACGCGCGTACAAGAAGGCAGGTTGCGACGGGTTTTCTTTTGTACATGCCGCAGCAGTAGCTGGGAGAAAAAGGTAGAAGACGAACAAGAAAGGAAGAACAAAGCACATAGGTAATATTGTCAGTGTATTTTATACATGCGGTAGGAAGTCTTTGAGCAAATGGACTCTGAAACGTCTAACAAGTCTTCGACTTTTTCGGCAGCAGAAAACGACCTGCGTTGTCTAGAAAACGAGACAAGCGTCTGCCGACAGCATTTGAGGAACAGCCGAATGCGCCCGAGAGATCGCGAATGGCTACTACTTTCCGGATGTTAGCTAGTAGCAAGTGCTTGCAGTGTGTGGGGAACAGCTCTATTGAGATGCATTTTGCAGAGAATAGTGTGCATTCGTGTGTGTGTGCATGTGTTAGTGTTTTTTTTAAAAGAAAACTGAAACATTGAACGCCGGTAAAAAAAAAGCAGAAGAAAACGTTTCCCCAATTTTTCGTGGTACTTTGATTTTTTTTTTTTTTCTATTTCGGAGCAGCTAACATTATTTGAATGTTATTAAATAGTTAAAATGTTAGTTTTTGATTATTTTTCTTAAACAATTCGCTCTAAAAAGTAAAAGATAATTTTGTTTATGCATGTCTAAAAGAAAAGCGTCGGGTGTTCTTTATCGTACAGTCACTTTATAAATTCTTGAACTTTGCGCGCCCCATGATTTTCATTTTAGTTATGGATAAACAAACTTATTTTTTACTTTTATGTAGGAATTGTTTACCAAAAATATATCTTTAAAATGTGTTGTTGTTTTTTTCGCGTTATTTCGGGGTTCGGATATTTTTCCTGAAGCTTATGCTTTGTGACTCGAATCCTAAAGTGTTCTGCAACAGTCAAACTCCACATCTTTGCAGGCTAGTATTTATTTTAGGATAAAGAAGTCCATATTTAAAAAATATATATCGAAATATATCAATATATAGAAAGATATCAAAGTAGCAATAGAATATTTGTATTGCCATCCGACTTACGTCGCTGTTCAAATTGTCATTATTGTATTACGTCAGGAAATTATTTAAATTAAGGTTGCAAGATTTGAGGACAGCGTGAACCATTCTGAACACCAAAGAAATGTATGTAAAAAGATTTTTAAAGACATATTTTCTTAAACAATTCATACTAAAAACTAAAGAATAATTTTGTTTATGCATGACTAAAAAGAAAAACGTGGGGCGCGCCAATTGAAGAATTAATAAAGTAGCTATATATAAGAGCGCGCCCCATGCTTTTCAGTCATGCATAAACAAAATTATTCTTTACTTTTTAGTACGAATTGTTTAAGAAAGTATGTCTATTAAAAGCTTTATTATTATTTTATTTTTATTATTATTCCCGTTTTCATTTCGTCCTCACGTCCACATTTCGATAGCTTCGAATTCCCTTTATTCCTCCTCTTGCAGAGTTTCAGCTGTATTAAACGAAAATCTCAATACAAAATAATTAATATATTAAAGAAAGAATTACAGAATCAATTAAAATAGGCATTTATAAAAGAACTAATTAAGAAATCTACAAGTATAAAGAAAACATATATTTCTCTGTCTCTGATAATTATTCTTGAACATCTGTATAAGCTCATTATTTACTTTGCTCCAAACATTGATTTTAATAAGTATTGAAACGTTGAACTGGCACACATAAAGAATATTAGAATTCTTTAAAGATCAGGTGCATCCGGTACACAAATATTCCTGAGCCAAAGATGCCTAAAGGCTAAAAATAAAATTCAAGTTCAAACAGTTAGAACATGTAGTTTTATAAACATTGTATACTGTAAATAATTTGATGATTTCCGCACACAACTTAAATAAAACTGCCACAAACATCTATGGCTCAATCGAGATTCGAAACGAGAACCTCGGGAACGCTGGCCTAACGCTCGCCTACCGCACCTGGCAAGAAAACTGGGAATTAACAAGTCCTGGGAAAGGATCGTAATAATGGTTTTATAGGGAGGCTTAATAAAGAATAACACCACCCCACTTTCAACTAACTTCTGGTGGGCAATCACACAAAACTTGTCACGAAAACTACATATTTGAAAAAAAAAAGTTATAATGACAAATTTCCAACACAGCTAAAATTTTAAGAAAATTATACAAATGTGTTCAACTTAGAAATATTGTCAGTATCATACTGTTATGTACAATTATTACGCTCTTGTCTAAAGTATACTTCTCTCTCCCCCGGCTAGTTTCCTCCTTTGCTAGAAGTTGCGTGAATTCTCGACCCCACCGAAGCATTTGTGATCTCTCGGGTGCATTCGGCTCTTCCTCAAATGCTGTCGGTAGACGCTTGTGAAAACGAGCACCTGTGTTTCAGCACGCAACAGCAGAAAATGAGTCCACGTTTGCATAAAAGCACCCATTTGGTTACATTGCTTAATAAAACGCGCTGTTTGTGCTTCTCTCATTACGCGCGTAGAAGCGCTCGTGCATAAAAGGGGTCTTAGAGCCTCCAGAGCGGAAACAGCCAGGTCGTTGTGAAATCAGTTTCTCTCTGCTTGGTCTCGTTGAGGCGCCAGCCTCAATTACAGGCTCGGACGGACGGAGATTGGAAAAGGGCAAAACATTGCGGAATTCGCTAAAAACATAATATGAAGTTTGGTTCCACTTCTAGGAAGTCATGGGTTCAATACTAGCGGCCGACCATCCTGACAGATTCGTCGAAGGTTTTTTCGTCAGCACGCCAAGTAAATGAAGGGACGGGACGTTACGTTCAACTTAAGCTCTGGCCGACTCCTTCTAGCATACCTTCTTCCTCTACCCTATCCATGCCTGAGGCATAGTTGCTTGAAGTCTATAAAAAATTAAAAATTAAAATCTGGTTTTCCTTATGTACAGAATAATCCACTTTGTAGATGTTTCAGACTTTCATCTCTAAAGATCCCCATGTCGTATACCAGGGGTGGGGAATGTCAGCTCAGAGATATTTTTTCCCCCGCCACATGCGCCTTCTCTCTGAGGGTGAGGAGTAGGGTGGATCGAAAAAAACCACACATTTTTTAATTCGGTATGTAGATGGGGGTGGATTTTTGGCTAAATGTCTTCAATATTACGTGCAAAAAAAATCAGCTCGATCGGTCGACATCTCAAGCTGCCACCAGACCCCTGCAATTGTGAAAATCGACCTAAAAATTCCCCTTTTGGAAGAAAATATAATTATGATAAATTCTTATTTTTTAAAAAAAAAAACATTAATTTCGCTTAGAAATGGTAGGAATACCTTAGAATACACTTACTATAAAATTCCTGAGGCTGACGGAGGTTTTCTTCAAAAACTTTACAATATTGCTCGTTCACCAATAATCGCATCACCGGAGAGTGAAGTTCGGGACGGGCGTAAGTCATAGTGCTGTTACTGCCCATAAAATTCATTTTATCTTTCTCTTACCGGAGATTGATGCAACACTCCAAATTTTGGGCGATATTCTTCGACAGTTCTTTGGTAGAAGGTTTTCAACGGTTGATAGAAATCTTCATAGCTTCTTCTCTTTCCCATAAATAGTACCTTAAAACGTCATCTCTAACGACGACGATGCACCACAAAGCAATTGTTGTGGGTATCCAATAGTATTGTGCGTTATATCTGATAGCAGCACCTTACGTAAAGTCATCGCTTCCCAACAGAGTAATCAAGAGGCACCAAGACAATCACTACAAACTACCAGACGCAGAGTCACGAAAAGTGATCCCAAAGCACTGAGTTCACGTATTCTGATCACCTGTTTCACCGCACAACAAAACGAACACTGGCAATTAAGGTACAATGTACATTATTGGTCACTGACAGTGACACTTTTACGTGGCGAAACGTACAACAAACTGTTCCAATAAGAAAACAAAGAAATCCTTACGAGACACAACAAATTCACCGACAATCACTGCCACGCGCGACACGTCGATCAACACAAATTGTTAATTACAAATTACTTATAAAAGGAGGGCGAAGAGCCAGTTCAAAGGCAGCGAGGGAGTCCAAATAGATGGTGAAATGAGAGTTGGGTGGCACAAAAAACAAAAACACAGATACACCGGTATGTAAAAGGTGGATTTAATGATTTTTTTTTTTTTTTTTTTTTTTTGCCATTTATGTCAATAGATTTTGTCGAAAACAAGTATTCTTAAGCTTATAATTTTATAGTAAGTGTACTCTAAGGTCAATTCCCACCATTTCTAAGCGAAATTATTATTATTATTAAGTTAGAATTTTTAATAATTCTTTCCCAAAAGGGAATTTTTAGGTCGATTTTCACGATTTCAGGGATCTGACTGCAGCTTAAGATGTCGACCGGTCGAGCTGAATTTTTTTGCAGATAATATTGAAGCCATTTGGCCAAAAATCCACCCCATCCACATAACGAATTTAGAAAAAGTGTAGTATCGATCTACCCTAGTGAGGAGTGAAAAAACAAGGTTGCTGCCAGTATCAAGCAAATGACTCATTGCATCAGTGTTCCAAGGATGCAGGGTAGTTGTTTATTTGATTTGATCTTTAGTTCGAAATAACTACGCAGTTTCTAATTATGGGAACTACCACCATCGTGAATCCGAGAAACGATCGAGTTTGCATACGGGGCTGAGACCTCCACCATAGATCGAACCCAAAAGTGTAGGTTAATTGTTCAACAATATAATAATTTTAAGGATACAAGACCAAACAGACCTCCGGTTGGCCGAAAAGTTAGCACACTGACTTACTGTGCGCGTGGTCTCGGGTTCATTTTCCGCCGGTGTCCACTATTACTACTAAGTGCAGCGGCTCAGGTGGTATCTCCTCTGATTACGAATTGGGCCGCCTGGGTTCAAAGTCCGGCCAGAAATCTGAGGACACATCCCCTTTACCTTTTTACTACTACTACTACTAATAATAATAATTTAGTTGAAGCTATGCGATACACTTTCAACTTACAGTTAATCTTCAATAGAGGAGACCGTGGATTCATTGTGATACGGATTGGTTGTGACAATCCCATTTCCTGAAAATGTATTTATGATATGACCAGGGTGAAGTTGTATCCATATTCATATTCAAAATGGTATCGAAAAGCTTTAAATATTTTAAGACAATTAAAAAGGCATAAATGAAAAAAATAAAAGTTACCGAATGTAGAGCACAAAACAAAGAATTAAACGCGAAACAAATTTTCTGCATCAGGGTAGCCAGGATACCGTAATCATTGTCCAACTGTCATATCCATATTCAGACTCAAAACGGCATTGAAAAGTTTTCATTTTTTTAAGAGCATTAAAAAGTCATAAATACAGAAAATAAAAGTTACCGAATGTAGAGCACAAAACAAAGCATTAAGCAAGAAACAAATTTCCTGCATCAGGGTAGCCAGGTCACCGTAATCATTGTCCAACTGTCATATCCATATTCAGAATCAAAACGGCATTGAAAAGTTTTCATTTTTTTTATGACAGTCATATGGATATGACAGTTGGACAATGATTACGGTGACCTGTCTACGACGATGCAGGAAATTTGTTTTGTGTTTAATTCTTTGTTTTGTGCTCTACATTCGGTAATTTTTATTTTCTCTATTTATGTCCTTTTAATGCTCTTAAAAAAATGAGAACTTTTCAATACCGTTTTGAGTCTGAATATGGATATGACAGTTGGACAATGATTACGG